>JAXIVH010000078.1:515000-603402 GCA_036785325.1 Urophycis tenuis
CAAGTGTTTAGTAGCTCCCATAGCTGTATCATTGTTCTGTCCAACACAAGTAAGAGCATACAAACTGCAATGGCGTGGTATTTTTCTCCAATAGTGGCCTCAAACACAGAAGTCCACAAGTTTCGATTCTGTGGTAAGATGCTGCTGCACATGCTCACGGACTCACGGCTAATTATGAATTATTATGTTACTTAAAATCAGTATCTGTTTATCCATTTAAACAATTTGCCCTTAGCTTTGGCTTCTCTCATTTTATAACCAATATTTGAAATTATACTCAACCTGCGGAGGACCTTTCTTTATTAATTTAATATGCCAAGTCAACTTGCAACTTTCAATATTCTCAAATATTCACAATCGGATTCGTCACTGACTACTTCCAACAGCATTTTGTGCCATCTTGACGCAATACAATTGGTAAATTAAATAATGTAAACAATCTTCTAGTTGACGCCTATGTAAATGTGAAAAGTCTTTGTGGGTCTCCGGGTTTAGTCAACATTTCAGCTTAGTATTACACAGAATGCTACGGGGACCATTTTTCGGTTACACCGGAACTACTACGGATAGTCTTTAATGCGGCACCGCGTCCGGTTTCTTCCTCTTTTCCCTTAGCCACAGGAAGAAAATGGTACGAAGCCACACTTGTTCAAAGATATCTTCTAACATCTGTTTACTGAATATTGTAAACCATGCGATTATTCGATTGTTTGCCATTCATGGGTTGTTACTGTTGTTTCGATTAAGTATTTATTTGAATGAAACTTACATTTTGTTCAAATTGTCACTCGTTACCATTCGCTTCATTTCAGTAGCTTGATGCTAAGTTTGTTGCAAGCGAAGTATTGTAGGCTATGCAACGTATGAATGACAATTTGTAGCAAACCATATGCTGAAACTGAAATGTCTTGCTAACATTTGATGAGTCGTTGGTATATTGAGCCTAATTGTTTTCTTGGCGGCCGGCTACCTGGCAAATAAGATGGCTTGGTGGTACAGTATAACGCCATGCCACTGAGTTAAATAACAAGGCATATTTGTTATCCGAGAGAACAATGCCTTTGACCATTAAAGTTGTATAGTTGGTTTTGTTTTCTGTTCCCCGGTGTCATGTCAAACCTGCATCCAGAGTCTTGTCAGTGATGTTTTCAACGCAAATGTCTGAACATATGATATTTCAATGATTCACACTATGTTACTGAGACACGACTCATCGTCTAAGTGCAGATGTTGTCTCTAGAGTTGATTGTTTTTAATGCAAGTGTTTATCTGCTTTCAGACGAAGGGAACATCTTCCTTTGGAAAGCGTCGTAACAAAACGCACGCCCTGTGCCGGCGTTGCGGATCCAAAGCCTACCATCTGCAGAAATCTACCTGCGGAAAGTGTGGCTATCCCGAGAAGCGCAAGAGAAAGTGTAAGTAACTGCTATGCCACTTGGTCTGGTCTCGTGAAAACGTGATTAAATAAATCTGTATAGTCTTTATCCCTGTCCGCTTCATCCATTTTGCCTGCCACCATTCACAAAATGTCCGAAATGTGTTTGTATTACCCAGCATTTGTGGTGATGGATACGTGGTCTAATTTCTTGTCTCCCATAGACAACTGGAGCGCTAAGGCCAAGAGGAGGAACACCACCGGCACTGGTCGCCTCAGGCACCTGAAGGTTGTTTACCGCAGATTCAGGTAAGCTATTGCACTTTGGTTTGTAGTCCAAATAGTGTGCTTATGTGCTGTTTACTCATGTTACCAATTTCTTGTTATTGAACTGAAGTTTGACCAAATCGAATTTTAGACAAAACTTGATTTGCCTGTAGAATTTGCATACAGGGACTTCATTTCAGAATCAAATAAGCATTTTTTTGAACACATTTAACAGTATCTCACCAGTGAACACTTGGCATCAGGTCATTTTAACACATCCAAGACACAAGTTTATCTGTCAATTGCTGCTTGCCAATGATGCATTAAAAATGTCTGAACAAATGAAATCCATGTGATATCAATGTTTAACTGAGGTAAGCTTTGGGTTGGCACAATACAACTTGGTGTATTAATTACTCATCTAATCAAACTAGTTGTTCCTAGAATCACTAGACTTTACTATGGCCTACCATTAAATCTAATCGTGTTCCCATTTTACATAGTATGCTATAACGTAAAGCTGAAGTACTTTCAAATTGCACTGCTGACAGTGCATGTAGTTGGTATTAAACAGTTGTGAAATGTTAGTTGTATTGGATAATGAGTCAAAGGATTATTGCAGAATCAATGCAGCTTTCATGCTTGGACCATTTCTCCTGCTTTGCAGTAGTTTACCATTGAATCTTTGGAGTCTTTTCCAAATTTAATTTCCTAATTTCTTTCTCCAGGAATGGATTCCGGGAAGGTACCACTCCTAAACCCAGACGTGCTGCTGTGGCTGCCTCCAGCTCATCCTAAAATGCAGACTTTTTGTTTAAATAAACATGCTGTTAAATAGATTTTTCTCATTTTTCTCATTGCATCAACTTCACATTGAAGTTTCTCTTCACAATCAATGGCTCACAACAGAAGTGTGACGATGAAGCCGTCCTGTCTGGAATAGGTTATGTCTACAACTATAGGTACCATGTTGTACATGGCTGCCAGACACCTACAAGTAAAAAGTTGTACAATTAATCAAACCAGTTTTAACGTATCATCCACCCACATGGTTGGGGGTATATGGCTTTCCGAAGGACTATTTAGGCATATCTTTGGCTAATTTGGAGTGTTAAAGCTCGGATGACGGATAATCAATGAGTTTTCAGGTAGACTGAATTGTTGACTACTGGATTAACAAAGTACATTTTTACCTTTCCTGTGTTTTGTAAAGGCTACAATTGGATTCTGTATGCGATTATGACTATCGCAAAGCAAATGCACATATAATAGTGAAATCCAATAGACTTGCATACCCTTTCACTCAGTGATTCTATCAAACCATTTTCATAGGTGTAGTGATCTGTACATCTACTTTCACGCCAACATAGGTATGCACACCATAATACTGCATTATACGCGGCAGCACAGTTGTGACTTTTACTATGATCAGGATATGTCCTTCAGCTACCTTTCATCTACGTGACATTGCAAAAATCCGGCACACCCTATCTCAAAAGGATGCTGAAAAATTAGTCCATGCGTTTCTTACATCTCGGCTGGACTACTGCAACTCACTTATCAGGCTGTTCCAATGAGTCTCAAGACTTTACAGCTGATCCAGAATGCTGTTGCTCGTGTTCTGACAGGAACCAGGAAAAGATCATATTACTCCCATATTAGCTGCTCTACACTGGATCCCTGTAAAGTAAAATCCTCCTAACCTACAAAGCTCTTACAGTTTTTCTCCATTGGTTTGGCTCATTTCTTGAAACTGAGAGGACATTCTCAAAATGACATGGACAAATCCCCAAACTAACTTGTGGTTTCTCAGAACAGAATGGCATTTATCATTGCTTTCATCACATTTCAAATGCTTTGTACATGTCTCAAGCACTTAGTACATCTTTGTAAATGGTTATGTACAAGTGGCCTACATTTAACACAATCAGCCTATGTTTAGAACATTTTCCAAAGAAGTGCATCTTGCTGATCTATCCCAATTGGTTAGTTCTCAGTGTAATCGTTGTTCTCTCCAAAACATGTCAACACAATGTCATCGTATGAGTCACCATCTGCAGAATAGTCTGCTCAATTGTCAAAATTAGCTAAGAAATTGTAATACAATACAGTACACATATTTTGGAAAATTTCATACATTCATGACAATCAGGTGAGTAGGTGACAGGTGAAAGCCGGTTTTGACGAGGAGGAGCGTCCCACATTACAGGTGACCAATCCATCAGTTTGTTGAGTTACCTGACAGGTGTTGTCTATGATTTTGAATGCTGGCATTGCTGTATATATACAGCTTGGCCTGGTGCTAGTACTTTTTCGAATGTCAACATGGAGAGACCGCAAATACAAGGCCAACCTCCACCTGGAGGAAGGGGAAGAGGAAGAGAAGGAGAAGGAAGAGCAGGAGGAAGAGCAAGAGGAGGAGGAGGAGGATTGAGGGTGCGTGGTGGTAGAGGAGTAGGAAGAGGAGGACTGGGGTTGCGCGGTGGTAGAGGAGTAGGAAGAGGAGGACTGGGGTTGCGCGGTGGTAGAGGAGTAGGAAGAGGAGGAGTGAGAGTTTGTGGTGGTGGAATAGGAGAAAGAGGAGTTCACAGACATCATCCTGTCCCGGATGAAATCCGGGCCACCATTATTGACCATGTTGTCAACCATGGCCTCACAATGGCAGAGGCAGGGTGCCGAGTGCAGCCTAATGTGCCACGCTCCACAGTGTCCGCCATCATACAAACCTTCCGCCGGGAAAACAGGTAGGCCTGCACTCAGGCAATGAGGGAACTACAGAGTGTGTGTGTGTGTCTGTTGGACCATAGGCTTAGGCCCATACAACACTGAGAAACTCCTCCATTTCCTGGACCGTTTGTATCTGGATTTAGTTCCAGAAAACGAGAGGGGTCTCGAAGGGCTCCACCCACCCCAGTTTGTGGTTGTGTGGGACAATGTCAGCTTTCACCGTGGCCCACGCATCAGGGCATGGTTCAACACGCATCCAAGGATGCATAATATACCACTACCTCCATATTCACCATTCCTTAACCCTATTGAGGATTTTTTTCTCTGCTTGGAGATGGAGAGTGTATGAACATCCTGCCCAGAACCAGAGGTCCCTCCTCAATGTGATGGGTGCTGCCTGTGATGATATAACAGGCAGTGTAGAGGATGGCTCAGGCATTCACGCCGCTTCTTCCCACGGTGCATTGCTAGAGAACACATCAGATGCGATGTTGATGAGAATTTATGGCCAAACAGACTGCAGCGGATGGATGGCCAGGAAGATGAGGAGGGTGACCAGGAGAGAGAGGGGAATGACCCAGAGTAGTCAGAATGTTACTGTATTTCATTTGTGATGCTCGACTGTTTTTTTACTGTAATGTATTTTTGTAATATATTTGTTTTTTCGCAGGTTTTTGTGTTTTTATACATAGTATATTGTAAACATGTCCTTTGTATTTTTTTCTTTCCTAGAGTAATGTGTAAAAATGTACTTGTGAATAAAAATAGTTACAATTTCCTCAGCAGAATAAGTGCAGTGTGTGTGGTGTGAAAATTGTTTTCCTTTAGCTAGACCTCTGCCATAAAGACAAAACATCTAAGCATTTTGACTTGCAGTACTTACACAATGCCAAAGGGACAATGCATTTTGGGGGCACTGATGATTTGTGTGAGAAAGAAATTTAGTTTTGACACAGGGGTGAACTATTTTTGGAGCGATATGAGCATGTGATGAGGATCCATGTAGTTGTGCTGCACCGTCCAGTTTATTTTGACAGAAGGACGAAATGAATGAAAATGTGCCAAAGCAATTGAGAAGGATCTATGCTATTTTTATGGTGCTGACTATTTATATGGGAGAAGGACTTCATTTTGAAGCAAGAATTAACGTTTTGGGAGACGTATGACATTTTGCTGGTTATCTGAAGTGTTGCGAAGAAGTGTAAGTCTGTTTGGCCAATTTACCTTAAAGTTATAGGAATGTCATCTCAGTTTCAAGAAATGAGCCAAACCAATGGAGAAAAACTGTAATGGTCAGCATGACATCCATCCTCTACCTCTAAAAAAAACCAAACCCTCATGCTCTTGTATGTTGTACGTCTTGGCACTTTAATCGCTCTTTGTAACTTGGCAGAGATGTTGTATACTAGCAATGGTTAACCTAGCAATTAAAATGCTTGAAACTTGTTCTGGTGACCTTTGGATAAAAGCGTCTGCTAAATGCCCTAAATGTAAATGTCAGGCACCATCATATCTTAAAGACGTCATAGTACCGTACTATCCACTAGACCACTGCGCTCCTTGAATGAAGGGTTACTTGTGGTTCCTAGAATATTTAAAAGCAAATTAGGAGCCAGAGCCTTCAGCTATCAAGCTCCTCTGCTGTGGAACCGAACCCCAGTTTGGGTTCGGAACGCAGACACAGTCTACATTCAAGAGTAAACTTAAAGCCTTCCTCTTCAAAAAAGGCTTATACTTAAGGCTGTTCAAGTTAAGACTGAACCACTACTACGTCATGTTGTTGAAAAAACAAGAGGGGACACTGATGCGGGAGACGACAGTGATGCTGAATGAAATTGCCTGAGGTAGCTTAACCTAAAAAGATCAGTTTAATATTCAGTTGTTACCAAGTGAACAGGCACAGCTCAACAGAGAGCAATACACTTGCTGTACTGCCAAGTACTGTTGCCAGGCGCCTTTTATATGGTAAGGTCAACAATCTGGGAGTATGTATGGACGCCTGGTGCTCTCGGCCCCACCTTGAAGAGATACTGACATACGACTTGACCCAGAGATAGTCACCACTCTCCTGCCCCGTCCCATTCAGAGAGTCTGTGAGAGTCTATGTTTGTTCCTGAAAGCTCACACTTGTTCCCTAATCCTCACACGTCATATAAACGCTGCTCAGACGGAGCACGTGCACACATCTCGTCGCCTGTTTTCCTTCGTCGTGACGTCGAACGGCCTCGGAAAAGGCATTTTGACGTCACGCAGACTAACAAAAGGATAGTAGACCTATAATATAATATACTATAATATTATTTGAGCAACACCAACAAAATAGCATAGATTAATATGTACACTATCATATAAGATATATTACCACGTAAGGAACACAAAAAGGTTCACTTGCTCTTTAAAATATCATAGTTTTCGAATTTGATTCCAATGCTGTCCAATAACCACAAAGTGTAAGAGGACGGCTACAGATGTGTACTTTATTTATTTATTTATTTATTTATTTATTTATTGTACTCTCTAGGAACAGAGGCAGAGCATGTGCTGAAGAGGATGAATGAAATGACGGTGATCATGACAGAAGAATATGCCTACTTTGTACCAAAAGTGAATAGAATTCATGAGTGTGCCCGTTGCCATCAGGTTTGCCACAACCCGGCGATTCAGCTGAAGAATTATGAGGAACTTGCATGTGCTAGCCAACTGTAATGTTATATAAATGGTAAATGTAAATGGTGCGAGAGTCTTGACAGGTGAAAGGACAGGTCAATGAGCAAGGTGCTTCCATTGGCACTGTATGAGCCATATTCATTTTGTATTATTTCATGTCATTTTGCTCCATGCCACTAGTCGGCTGTATTTGCTGTGTGGCTCAGCTGATCTCGGGTCACCTGGGTTAGGTTCGCCTGGTGGAAACCCAAAGACAGATGTTGCTGATTTGAGAAGCAAACAGTTTTCGACATACGTTTACATGCGTTTATATCTATGGTTTATATTTGCCATTCTGCACATGCGCAGCGCCACATAGCGTCCAGAGTCAGCCCATGCTCCGGCTGTTAATCCGATTCTCTGAACGGCATGTAAACTCGGACAAGTGATCCGGTCACGCATGTCATTATCTGATCCGATCAGAAATTCGAATTTCTTGCTGCATACAAACGTACTGATAGACGCAGCATCGAGCGCTACTGTGTCGGACGTTAACGATTCGTTCTATATCAACGAATCTTTTAGATGACTCGGGAGTAATGAGTCATCTCAGTGAGTGATTCGTTCATGCAGTACCTTCCCTGGCCACATGGCAGCTGCATAAACCCACAGTCAGCGGGACAGGAAACAGAAATGATTCGTTCACGACTCAAGCCTAGTTTATACTTCTGCGTAAAGTGACGGACGACGGAGACGGAGAGCCCTCTCCGTCGACGGAGAGCCCGACGGAGAGCCTCTCCGTCGTCTCCGTCGGCCTGAAATATTTTTTAAGTATCCGTCACTCCGTCTACGTACAACGGAGACCGCAAGGGCTGCGATTGGTCCTCTAAACACGTCATTTACATATGATTGACTCACAATGAATCACATTCTATCGCTATCGACTTCTATCACAACGTAAACACTGGCCGCGCCATTTATGTACGCTTTATACGCTATATACGCTATATATATACGCTACATATATACGCTTTACTATATGGACGCATAAAGCTCCAAAATGCAAGCCGACCTACTTGAACTTGTGAAACTTAAAAGAGACGGTGGCAAATTGCAAGTTTGTGTACGGTTTTTACTTTTAAAAGCATTTCATTTATAACGTATCCCCTTTTCTATTTAATAATTGATCCCCTCTGAACTAATTTTCCCTTTTGTACTTATTTGCTTGAATGTCATGGCCGACTGGCCATGACATTCAAGCAAATAAGTACTTCTGCGTAAAGTGACGGACGACGGAGACGGAGAGCCCTCTCCGTCGTGCGTAGCGACCCATACTGGTCAAGCCGGAAATTGCATTACGTATCCGTCACCACGACGGAGAAGTATGAGGGCTCGAGGGGTGTCCGTAGTTACGCAGACGGATGACGGATTACGCAGTCGGAGAAGTATAAACTAGGCTTCACTCAACTGTGCGTCCGTCAGGTTCTCGTTCAATTGTCATGTGACAGCCAGGCCACTCAGGCTGTGGCCAGCAGTAAGCACAACAGTTCGTTCACCGGATCGTTCATAGTACGGATCGGTCTCTCGTTCATTTCTCACGTGACACCTGTTTCAGCTACGTACGGGGCTGTGGACACTAACAAGGAAATGAATGATGTCTGATTTGTGATGTTATAATTGATTAGTGGTCTTCTTGTAGATGTATATAGTGTTGTGTATATAAGTGTGTTTATAAAAAATACTTTTGAAAGTTATATCAACATTTTGATTTTGTGTTACACTCTGCCATAAAATAACAACAACAACAACAATAATAATATTAATAATAATAACAATAATTAGACACAGTAAATGCACCATATTAACATTTTAAGGGACTTATTCATTGTTACTTTTTGTCTTACTAATTGCCAAAATGAGTGAGCATCTACACTAACCCGGGTAAATATAAAAACGCACATTCGCAATGAAAACGATCTCCATCCACACTATCGTTTTAATATCGCTTATGGAATGTTTTGCAACCACGTTCCACACTGAAATGATTTTGATAAACAATGATTGTCATGGTTACGCGTTACACGCGTTTTTTTCCATCGCTTAAGCACAACAAGTACAGCGCTCGCCTTCGGCGTTGGAGTAACGAATAGGTGTTACATAATATGCCAAATTGTAACTGAAGATACATAAGTTCATTGCTCAGATAGACCATTCTTTCAATTTCGACTGACATGTTTGTGCGTCTCGAGCGCTTGCGGCATTTGTCATAGCAACCGAACGTCATCGTTTCTAAAAGCCTCCGTCTACCCTGACCACACTGCAACGCGAACCCGGAGTTTTCACATTCATCCACCTCAGCGACCGTTTCTGAAAAGCATCGCTTTCAGCGTCGGAATTCTCCATTCTAATGTGGATGGAAGGGCTAAACGGATAAATATTTATGCGTTTCTGGATTTACTCGGGTTAGTGCACACTTGTTTTCTACCAGCTGTCGCGTGACAGGCAACTCAGGCTGAACGATTCGTTCTCGTTCATTCATTCGGATCGGTCTCTCGGTCATTTGTCACGTGACAGGCAGGCTGAACGGGTCGTTCTCGACTCGTTCATTCGTTCATCGAGTTGTTCATTTGTCACGTGACAGGCAGGCTGAATGGGTTGTTCTCGTTCATTCATTCGGATCGGTCTCTCGTTCATTTGTCATGTGACAGCTACCAAGTCACTGTCATGTCGTGCTGTCAAACAACAGTGGCAGGGAGGATACAGGACACAAGTCACTTTATAGTGGTGTGTATTTGCTTTCCTAGGTTTTCAGATGGTTTGAATTGTTTGTGGCATTTTGTATACACTTTGTCAGCTGAAGTAAACCATGTTGCCTTCATTGTTAAGTGTTTGAGAACCGCAATCTTTTTACAACGCTCACAAGAGGGCTACAGCGCCACCTGCTGTAAAAATGAACTAAATGAACGAAATGACTCTAAAAAAGATTCGTTCAATTTACTCTCCGAGAGTAAATTGAACGAAACAGTATAAAGATTCGAACTTCCCAACACTATCGTACGCACAGATTTGTGCTTACGCAGTGCGTACGAACATTCCCACGCAAAGTATGGGATTTATCAACTTGCACTTATGCGTTAGCCTGGGAATTCCCATGCTGCTTTGCGCGCAATTTCATTCTCACTGCAAAGACAGCCTGGAAACCACCGCCCTTATTTTCCCCTGAGTTAGGGAACCAATCACAGAACGGGGGGCAGCAAGACGATGAAGACTTCTATGCGCGACACCGAGCTTGTAGCGTGTTAATCCAACATGGCAGCGGACACAACGTTACCGTTCGATGCAGCCTTAGAAAGTGTATTAAGTAGCTTTTGTAGCAATTAATGTAATTTTAGTAGCTAATTTTTAGCAGCAATTGGCTATGAATCGCGCGCAAAGCAGCATGTGAAGAACCAGACGCCATTTGATAGACATTCGTAGCGCCCAATAAACGGCTCTAGGCATTCGTAAACCACGCCTCAAATACGAGAAAATGCACACCTAGTTCCCAGACCACCATCTCATCGAGATGTGGACGCGTCAGCCAGGCTACTTATGCGTAGGAACGTGCGTAAATTTAAGCACAACTCTGACCATGCGTACACACAAAACCTAGTGGTAGAATAGTGAAACAACTAAGAGAACCCGTTAAGATTCGCAGTGTTCAGCAAACACAAACGTCACACATGTCCCTGTATCCTCTAATTAATAACAATTCTCATTTAGTAAGTTAGCAGACATTTTTGAATAATTGGTATGACAAGCTATAAAAGACAGCTGGGACAGGACAACCTAAAAAAGACAACTTGAAATAAGGACGATGGCGCATCTTGCACTTTTGGAAAATTTAGAGAACCGTGCGCTTTGCAGGGAGCGCGTTTTCAAAGAGCGTGTGGATTTGCTCAGTCAGAGCACAGAGTGGCTTCTCAGAAGGTACAGATTCCCAAAAAATATACTTGTGGATTTATGCCGGGATTTACAACATACATTGGAGCAAGAGACCAAACGAACCAAAGCCACCCCAGTGCACATCCAGCTCCTGTCCAGAATGGGATTTTTGGCCACCGGGACATTTCAACATGCGGCATTTCACAGCCGACACTGAGTAGAATCATGCCAGCAGTGTTGGATGCAATCATTTCTCTAGCCCCACTTTACATTCAGTTCCCGTTAATTCCACGCCATCGCTGGATTCGCAAATATAATTGGAGCCATATAGATTGCACACACATCACAATAAAAGCACCATCACACAATGAATTCAGTTACGTTAACAGGAAAGGACTTCATTTAATTAATACACAAATAACCTAATGCAAATGTCTCTACTAAACGTTGTTGCCCGGTGGCCTGGAGGAACGCACGATTCGTTCATCCTGCAGGTGGGTGCGCAGCTCCAAGCGATGAGTCCAACAAACCGTACTTGCGCACTTAAACTTCCCTTTTTGAGTACATAGTGCGTTCACACTGGTAATTGCGGCAAGACGCAGTACACTACTAGTACCCGGATGGTGCACTCATAACGGTCAAAAAGCTGAGTGTACTACGCTGGACACTTTCCACCCTCAATGGTCGCCATTTTGTCTACGTAACGGAAGGGGAGGGAACGCCAGCACTTTCCAAAACAATCTGATAAAGATTGCGGACGACACCTGTGGACCGTTGGTCCAGACCACTAAGATATAACGTTACAAATCAATCGAAAAGTGGTTATTTTTCGTTATGTATTACCATTTTATTGTTAGACAGATGTATGACAGATGTCATTAGCGATTGTGAACGGTTTGTGCTGATATGCTTATACGTGAATGCTAATACGGGAACGAACGCTTGTATCGCCATTTCCGGTAAGTGCAAAACGGGAGTGCTTCATTTGAGACTGTACTTCTTAGACGGAATTCACGCACTACATCAGCAAGTACATAGTGCACACAGTGCACTTACGGAAGTGTACTTGTGGAAGTACGTGGATTGAGACACAGCCCGGGTACCTCCCACTTTTTTGACACATCCGGGCATTTTTAGGTGAAACTACCCGGAAATATTTGAATGGGGGTCTATGAGAATTTCAGTGCATTACATTTCTGAACTTCACCCAAGTATTATATATAGCCATTTATACCGATCTAATGCTATGGCCAGCCAGCAGACCAGTTATACCAACTCTCTTCCAAGTCCTGACCAGTGTCGCTCTTTAGAAAAACTTAAATTAATTGGCAATGTCAGATGTCCCTTCACGCTGGAATCTGGTCTCGGGGCGAACGAGACGAGTGGCCAGAGGTGGACTACGGGGACATACGGAACTACCTAAGCAATGAATGTATGAATCATGAATGAAGATGAGGGCACCAAAACAATCTATTTTCATTCAAGTCAAGTCACTTTTATTTTTTATAGCGCATTTAACATGCAGAGTGCAACCATGATAGCACTAGTGCTAGGTGGTGCAGGCTAACTCGGAGCTGAACTATGACAAGTAATCACAGCTCCTAGTAGTTCGCAAAGTTTAATTCATTCCTTCATTATTTTAGATTAGACATCTTTAACATCGAACATAAACTGATTTTAGCAACTAATCTGTAACGAAGTGTTTGCCTCAGACGTAAACAAATGTAGATGCCGGGTTCCACAGCCTCCCATCGGGATTCTCTCTTCCGATTGCCTGGAGCCACAAACCCCTTCTTTTCCCTTCCCTTTCTTTTTGTGGCAACATACTAAATCGCAAATCCTCATTTTTTGTTGTTAGCATTGTGAAATACAACACAGCAGCTTTTAGGGATGGTGCCTGCTCATGGAAATAGCCTACTGTTCTATCAACAGTAATAGCCGAGTGCCTACTTCCTTCACCTAAAAGAGGGCGTGGACGTTCTGGGGCTCATTAGCATATCGCTGGTGACGAGACGCTGGACTCATCTATGACTGGCATTGACGCATTATTAAAGGGATTGCCGCTACCATATATGGTCAATTGGGGGCGTTTCTGAATGCAAATTACTCTAACCGTGCACGAACATGCTAGTTGAGAACAGGTGGGATTTATCATCACGAAGTACTTACTGGTGTGCGTACGACCCGTGTACGCACGTTTGATGAATACGGATTTTTTTTGTACTTACACACATTCTAAATTGCATGCGTACGAACGAAATTAGAACCTTTTCTACGCACGGTTGATAAATGAGCCCAGGACTTTAAAAATAATATGCAAGAAAATGCGTCTTTTCTTCAGAAAGAACCAGGCGGACTTGGAGGAAATCGTTGCTTCTGTGGAGGGGGAAATGGCCGGAAGTGGTCAACTGCACCGATGCAGATGCAACGACTTTATTCTCGTAAATGTACGACTTTATTCTCGTAGTGAAATAAATATGTAGGCTACGAATTTATTCTCGTAATTAATTAAATATGTACGACTTTATTCTCGTAATTAAATGAAAAAAATCCTCATACTCCGTCGTAAGAATCACATAAAGAAACAAATGTAATGCTCACCTCAAGCGTGACGCATGAGGTGGGCATGACCAGTGGGCATGACCTATCTACCATTGGCTACTGCCATTTGACGGAGAAAGTAGAAAACGTCTCAATTGTAATTTGTGTGAACGATTTCAATCACCACAACAATAACTATATGTTTTTTCATAGTATCATATTTCAACATAAATATACTGTTGTCGCTTATAGTGGAGCGTTGAGGGCGGTTCCTTTTTCTGCGCGTCATCACCAGTTTGACCATTTTGTTGTCCAACCAGGAAATGGTTTAATCCTCCATCAGATTGGATTTGGTTAGCTGCCGCAGTAGTTGCATTCCTTGTCGTTAAAGTTAAGGTAAGATTATAACTGACGAACATAATGTACAGATTTTCAAAGATCTATCGTTAATCCGGTTGATTGTGACGGTGGAATATATTTAACAGATCGCTTTATTTTTGCATTGTATATAGGTGTTGACAGAAAGTTAGCACTAGAGGCTAGCTGTCATACCTAGTGCGAGCAGATAGGAAGCTACATTGCTTTCCCAGCAGAGGAGACATCAGTCGCAGTGAGCTGGTGACCTACTTAGAGAATCCCATTGTCTGTATTTCATTGCAGATACATCTCTGATTCAAACGTCAGTCTGTTGGTTCGTCTTAAATTAATAACCGCAAACTGACCGCTATTTGGCTTTTTTAAATGGGACTGAAATTATTTGACGACTGTAGATCTACGCTAACAAAACGTTATTTAAATCTGTTGGGACTACTTCATTGGTTTACTTGTTTTTGTCACTGATCATGTTGCTGCTGATCCTCCAGGATATTGTATTACGCACTGTGCTGCCCGACCTATTAAATATTATGAGGTATTATGATAAGATTCATTTGGCTAAGATTCATTTGACATACCTGCTCCATATGCTATTTTTGTTAACGTTGTATGTAAGTAATCTGCTTAATCCATGATTAGCCTACAAAAGAAAGAGTGATGTGTTTAGTAGTCGTCCAAATGGTAGCAACAAACCCAACGTTTAAACATGATGCCACACTTTATGGGAAGTTTATATTTGTATTGTAGGTCCTTTATTTTCCCAATTTCAACCTTCTTCACATTGACAGTTGAGCAGTAGCCATGACAACGCTGGATGATAAGCTCTTGGGGGAGAAGCTCCAGTACTACTACAGCAGCAGCGAAGACGAGGGCAGCGAGAATGAGGACGAGGAGGGGGAGGCCAAGACCATCCGTAACCCTGATGTGCTGGAGCCAGAGATAGACTACAGCCCAGATGGGAGTGCCGTCAACACAGGTTACTAATGCCACCTGGTTTCTCACTGCCATGTTGATGTTCTATAAAGTCATTTAGCAGACACCTTCATGCAAAATGCAGTGAATTCTATATATTTTTTAAATGTGTGTTTAACTTATGAACAGGTAAGTGTTATGCATCTTGCTCAGGGATGCCTATAGTTACCCTGTGGACTTTACGGTTCAACCTCCAATCATTCGGGTCTCATTCAATCTTCATACCCAAATCACTTGACTGTCCTACCTTCATTTCGAATCCACAAGTTTGACAATGCTATAGCTAAACTTCTGGGGGGCTACACAGCACCTGTGCTTAAAACCAGAAATTGTGAGGGGTAAAGTTATGCATTGTTCCCTGTTTTGTCATGGATACTTCTTTTGATACTACACGTTTGATTTGAACCAGCTATAGGAAAAGTTTAGTTTACCATTGCATGCCAAGTTTGTGTTAGCTGTTGACCAAGGAGGGATACCGACAATGGGAAGCAAATGGGTCACAATGGGTCATCTTCTGGACTGAGATTAATGGTAAACCATATCAAGTTTGTTGTGGTTCTGCACAGGTTGTTTCCAGTAGAGACTCATTCCATGTAAGGCGCATCTACATATCCTTGCCTCCTCAACTAAATTGGCATACATTTGAAGTGAGAGAAAATCATACTTCTCGTTCACTCACATTTAAACTCGCCTGCCATCAGACTGAAGATCCTGTTCGATTGTCTTTTTAAACCAATCCTACACCCATAATATATTGATTATAATGTGTTGCAATACCAAATTCTGCATGCTACAAATGTTAGATCAATCAAGAGACACAATCTGTTCCTCAGGCCCAAAGGGGGTGATCAATGATTGGAGGAAATACAAGCAGCTGGAGGTGGAGCAGAGGCAGGAGCAGAAGAAGGAGATGGAGCGGCTGATCAAGAAGCTGTCCATGACCTGCCGCTCAGACCTCGACCTGGAGAAGGACAAGGAGAAGCAGAAGGAGCTTCAGGACAAGATCAATGGGAAAGTAAGTCACACAGAAAACAGGCTACATGGTTCGCCAAAATCATCCAATAAACCAACAGATCATCTTTTTGTTTTCCACCTGCATTTTTCTTTTCTTTTCTGTCTCCGAGAAAAGCATTTCTGCGGAGATATGAATGGCGGAAGCACGCCGTATGCTATTTCCTTGATAGAAATACAAATAATATATAATAATTAGACCCTGCTTTTAATCATGGAACTAACTAACTTTGAACAATGTGTAGTTTCCCAAAACATGTTAATCATTTGATTCATATAATTACATTTAATCGTTTTCACAATTCTCAACTGCCCCATCTCAATAACTTACCAATAACTTTCTTTTTCTTAATTTACCTTGTTTTAATTAATTTAGAATAATTATGTTATGTATGTTATGTAATAATTATGTATATAATTATGATCTATTATTACGGGAACAGCAGCTTAGACATTTAATTTAAGAGTTTAATCCTTAATGGCTGACTTGCCCACACTAAAAAGTACCGGGTCTATTATAATACATCTAAAAAGCCAAGCTCAATGTTTGTATGTATTGATGGAGGAAAAACTCCTGATAGTTTAGTCCCAGTTCACAGTTCAACTGGTGGTGCGATAAGGAACACATTAGCAACAAGAGAGCTAGCTGACTGTAGTGAGGCACGTCGCAAAATGTCACTTTTCCGCTGCAATTTCAAATGTGATTATAGATATATAGTTCTTATAAAATAGACTTATTTTATAAGAACTATTTGTACATCAAAATGCACATGCATTTCAAATGTGTGTGTATCCACTCTGCACAGATGACCATGCAGGAGTACAACATGCTGCAGGAGCAGGAGGACGATGAGGACTTCCTGCAGCACTACCGCATGCAGCGTATTGAGCAGATGCGCCGGCAGCTCTGCCGTGGCAAGCGCTTTGCACAGATCTTTGAGCTGGCAAGTGGTGAGGACTTCCTTGAGGCCCTGGACAACGAGGACAAGAGCACCTTGGTGATGATCCACATATATGAGACTGAGGTGGCGGGCTGTGAGGCCATGCGCGGCAGCCTGCTGTGCCTGGCGCAAGAGTACCCGCTGGTCAAGTTCTGCAGTGTACGCAGCGCGGCCATCAGCACCAGCGCCCTGTTTCGGGGCAGTGCCCTGCCCGCGCTGCTGGTGTACAAGGCCGGCGACCTGATCGGGAACTTTGTGCGGGTCACTGACCAGCTGGGGGAGGACTTCTTTGCGGTTGACGTGGAGGCTCTGCTGCAGGAGTACGGCCTTCTCCCGGACAAGCCCGCCACTGCCATTCCAAAGACCATCCGCAACGGTACCATTGTGCAGCACCATCACAATGACGATGATGACTCTGACCTGGATATAGACTAGTGTCCCCCTTCTATCTTATTCACGCACTGTACTCACATGAAGTACATATGAATAATTTAGCATAGGCCCTTTTATGTTTTTGAAGACCATTAGTGATGTTCAAGCTAGGGGGTGCATGATGCTGAACAATGACACGATGACGCGAAGAAATGAATGACACAAAAATCTGTTCCATTGTGTCATATTAATTCCATTGTAAACTTAATATTGAATAAGCGTTAATATTCACCTAAAAACAAGGAACTCTTGTCATGCAAATAGGGATTATGGTGCTAAATAGGTTCCATATGTTTCTGTGGAGCTTTATCTATTTATTTGTGTTAGTTTGTGTTTTGTAGTTTTTGTTTAGGTGTATTTGCGTTTCTGTTTCACTGTTTTGAGGTGTAAATCATACTGGCTGCATTTGGCTTTATGTAGTTTTATAACTTTTATATGTGTTTGGCGATTCAAAATTTGTTATGGTAATAGAGAAAATAAAGAATTGATTTGAAGATGGTCACCTGGCCTTTTCGTTTTTTTACATTTAGTTAATTTAACTACATTTCCTGTAATTTTACTTTACAGCAAATTAATTCCATTTCTTATTTCAAGTCTTTGAACGTTTCAAGTCAAACTGGTAGCACGGCTGCTGTTGAAGTCTTTATTGCTTAAGAAGGTCCCTGAGAGAATGAGACTTAGGGCACTGGAACATCCTTTACGGAAGGAACTTAAACGATTAGTGACGCACCAATCTGCCGTTCACCAAAACAAACCATAAACATGACAATTATTTTCATACAAACATTAATGGGATTCATGTCGACAAATGCAAATGGACAGGAGCGTGTCACTAGCGTGAGCTAGCAGACTAGACTCCATTGTATTTCAATTCCAACCCTTTCCTTGGTTATGAGGTGATATTTTTCACCTGGTTGTCCAAGTTTATATAGCCTGCATGGAACACAATAACAATGCAGCTCATGTTTTCCATGGAGGTCAAGTGGTTGGGACAGGACATAAGCCGTCTTTTTCTTTACTCTTCAACAGGGCTCTTCAAAGGATGGTCCGGTGTATCCTATGCTACAGGATATGAAAGGAAGCATTGAAGCACCTTTCCTTCGCATTTGGAGAATTCAATCAGCTCTTATCATGGCTACCACATTTTAACTGAGCAAAATTATATTTAAGCAAAAAGATTATTTGACTGCAACCTACAAGTTTTTCAGTGGAACCATCCATTCTCTCTTCAGACCAAATTGATGAGAGAAAAGTCCCTCAGATAAGTCATTGAGGATCTTTAAATAAACTGATGAAAATGAGTGAAACCATTACATATAAAGGAATAATATTAACATTACGAGCCCATATTTGACATATTAAATGAATTATCTTAAGAGCTAAGAATAGTTCAAAATGAGACCATGTGCCCCATTACATCAAGCAGGTCTTTGGGTTTACCCTACCTCAGCTCTGTGATGCTACAACAGATCAACTGGCCATTCAACCACAGTAGCTTTTCCATAGATTTTTTTCTCAGCACACGAATAAGTCAATTTGTCCAATCTAGGCCAATCAATAACCACTTAACGACAACAAACATACAGGATGGGTTCTAACATGAATTAAAGGATTAAAAAAACATGTCAATCTATCTCCATATACTCATCAGTCATCCACAGCTGTCATGGATGAATAGCAACATCATTTTAGACAGAACAGGCAGGCAGTCAATATAGATATACTATAGGACCTCCATGTACATTTATATATTTATGAAGCAGGCTAATGTAGCCTAAATAGAGGCAGACATCAGGAGGGTAATGTTTAGTAGGGCCAGGAGGAGCAGGAAGGGAGTCAGGACATGGATGCTTCCAGAGTTGTGGGGGTCATGTCCACACAGAGCATGCTCCAACAAAAGATGGGTTTCGGCGGTGATGCCTGTCAGAGAGGGGAGACAGAACAAGAACAAAATGAAATGTAGTGTCTAATCATGGGGCAAAGCTCAAAGAGCAAGGCACCTTATTGTAATGTGCCTTTGTTTTATTTCAATCCCTTTGACAGAGTCATGAGTCACATGTGAGTCTCATAACGAAACAGCTTTGCCTCGAGGCGCTTACTAAACATGACCCTACTGGTGTCTGCCTCTATTTAGGCTACATTAGCCTACCTCAAGTTATTGACCGGGGAAACTAGCTACAAAATGTACATTTTATCATAGTCCCCCTCATCCGCTACATTACCGTCTGTGCAGCGATTGATGTTCATGTCCGAGAGACGGTTAAGCTTCTAGGACACTAATTGATTGTATAACACCACTGTGTGTGTGTGTGTGTGTGTGTGTGTGTGTGTGTGTGTGTGTGTGTGTGTGTGTGTGTGTGTGTGTGTGTGTGTGTGTGTGTGTGTGTGTGTGTGTGTGTGTGTGTGTGTGTGTGTGTGTGTGTGTGTGTGTGTGTGTGTGTGTGTGTGTGTGTGTGTGTGTGTGTGTGTGTGTGTGTGGCCAGTGGTTGATAACCACATCCTAGAGGGTTACAATTCTTGGAAACAGAGTATAATGCCACAGTGTGAGCCACATTTCTTATTCATACCTCATTATAACACGGTACAAAAAAAACACGAATGGTCGTAGCCATGGATAACACGTCCTGACAACTCTGAGCCCCAACATGTTAGTTTTAAAACCTTCACAGCCACTAGAGATCCCCTGCTATAAAGGGCTCAAACTAACGTCATGACAACGATTCTTATTTCCAAGGGATTACACATTAACTAAAACATATTCATGAAGGTTATATTCCATTTCTGGCATGTACATTTCGCTAGATGTCAATAAATTCGTAATTCTGAATTCTTAAATTATTAAAGAAACATGGCTTCACTATTATAATCAGTCCAAAGTTGGTCAACATTGGACACAAGGTGGCGCTATACTGAAAACTAACAGATCAAGCTCCTGACAACGAATTTCCAGCGAGTGAATTTAAGCTGCCTGTAGCTTTTATTTATATTTGTTTACTGAATCTGTTAACAAATGACATTTGAGTTAGTGGTAGGCATGGGGTAAAAGTAATACTCACCATGTGTTGACCATTCAGTCCACATATGGCGATCCCCCTCATGGTCGTTCTGATGATCATCTGGATGAAAAGCACAGCTAGTCTCACGAACAAAATCATTTGGTGATAAAGACGGTACTTTATGGAGAGGTAGAATGTTAGACTAACTTAAGTAACAATCTCAATTATGGAGAGACTCAAACAAAAGGATTTAGATGGATTTAGCAACAGGAAATTAAGAAAAAATAAATTGTCAGCTTTGACATTGTCACAGCCAATCCATTTTAACTGTTGTCAATGATTCATTTTGAATAAGCTTTATTGAATAGTTTTTTCAATGTCAAACTGAAAAATTATGTTTGTGAGATTCATCAATTAAAACAAAAATACTGTTAGAAAAGCAAGCAATGAATACAAATCCATCCAATTTACAACTGAATGTCTATTGGAATAATGATAATCCTGTATATGTTTTGTTACATCATGTTACCATTTGCATGGTGCCAAAGCATTCTTTTCAGCTCTCTGAGGGCTTGGGTGAGGTTCTCAAGCTGGTCGTGAAGGTGGATGTTCTCTTCTATCAGAGCATGGATGGTATCTTGCAGTTCAAAAGTAGAACTCTGTTTTATGAGGAAAACCAGAGGTAAAAACAGCAACACTTGCCTCAATCTTCCCATGGCGACCAACGCGTTGAAGATCCGATAGGGGGGGAAAAAGTACTCATCTTCACAAAGACATAACTGTCCCTCTTAGGTGCATAATACAGAAAGAGCTGTCTATCGGCATAGAAACTATGGGCTATCTCATCAGTAACTCTAGGGGAGGGGTGTCCTTTTTACTTTTCTACCAACGCATGGAAAACATGGAAAGCTGCCAGTGGGCTGGAATAAGTCAAGAGTAGTCCATTTCACATATTTGTAGTTACAAATATGTGAAATTAGCAAGTACCAATCATTCACCATCCTAGTTGACTCCTCCTTCTATTGATTCATGGTAGCAGAGGGGATGGCCATAGATAGATATGTGGAACACTGTCAAATAGGTAATCGATGGGGACATTCTGTATTTAATTAGTTGGCAGCCGATGTTGGCACGTGGGTCAACGAGAAGGGAAATTATCAATCCCACCAAGACGACAGATAACCTACCCATATTTATAGTTGGTATACATATTTTTAGCACACACAACCTTAAAATAAGGTCATAGCCATTTAACAGAAGCCATCGATTAGAAAAGTATGGATAAGGAATAGATCATAGGTCAACGTATGACCGACAGAGATGACGCTCACATGGGTCTGCTCTTTATGTACCAGGAAATGGGCAGTTTTGGCTTCACTCCTTTCAGCTACTACCAGGTAGAGGCAGATGCAAAATATATCTTGAGTGACACTGCCGTTCATCCTACAATGCCCTTGTGAATGAGTCTATTGCCCTTCTTTCAACTGAAAGTGACCCTGGTCATGATGGTGACATGGAACAGTTACATCTCTGGACTCCTTTCAATAAATCATGTTCAACATAGCTTTTAAAAATAATTTGCCTTACACTGGGAGTTTCCATTTTGATCATGGATCAAGTGATTGTGAACAAAATAGAGCAAATCATTGCAATTATATAGCATTGATAAGCTGTTTAGCAGTACCACCTCAGTTTACACACCTCAATTTGTAGAGACGCATAGCCTACACCAATTGTAATATCAACCAATTCAAATGTTACAATGGTGTTTGTATACAACCGAATGTGAAATAGTCCTGGGGGCTCATTTATCAACCGTGCGTACGCACAGATTTGTGCTTACGCAGGGCGTACGAACATTCCCACGCAAAGTATGGGATATCAACTTGTAGCCTACTTGTGCGTAACGTGCGTAAATTTAAGCACAACTCTGACCATGCGTACACACAAAACCTAGTGGTAGAATAGTGAAACTACTAAGAGAACCCGTTAAGAGTCGCAGTGTTCAGCAAACACAAACGTCACACATGTCCCCTGTATCCTCTAATTAATAACAATTCTCATTTAGTAAGTTAGCAGACATTTTTGAATAATTGGTAAGACAAGCTATAAAAGACAGCTGGGACAGGACAACCTAAAAAAAGACAACTTGAAATAAGGACGATGGCGCATCTTGCACTTTTGGAAAATTTAGAGAACCGTGCGCGTTTTCAAAGAGCGTGTGGATTTGCTCAGTCAGAGCACAGAGTGGCTTCTCAGAAGGTACAGATTCCCAAAAAATATACTTGTGGATTTATGCCGGGATTTACAACATACTATATTGGAGCAAGAGACCAAACGAACCAAAGCCATCCCAGTGCACATCCAGCTCCTGTCCACACTGGGATTTTTGGCCACCGGGACATTTCAACATGCGGCATTTCACAGCCGACACTGAGTAGAATCATGCCAGCAGTGTTGGATGCAATCATTTCTCTAGCCCCACTTTACATTCAGTTCCCGTTAATTCCACGCCATCGCTGGATTCGCAAAAGATTGCACACACATCACAATAAAAGCACCATCACACAATGAATTCAGTTACGTTACAGGAAAGGACTTCATTTAATTAATACACAAATAATCTAATGCAAATGTCTCTACTAAACGTTGTTGCCCGGTGGCCTGGAGGAACGCACGATTCGTTCATCCTGCAGGTGGGTGCGCAGCTCCAAGCAGGAACTATTGAGGATAGCTGGCATTGACGCATTATTAAAAGGTATTGCCGCTACCATATATGGTCAATTGGAGGCGTTTCTGAATGCAAATTCCTCTAACCGTGCCCGAGCATGCTAGTTGAGAACAGGTGGGATTTATCATCACGGAGTACTTACTGGTGTGCGTACGACCCGTGTACGCACGTTTGATGAATACGGATTTTTTTGTACTTACACACATTCTAAATTTCATGCGTACGAACAAAATTATAACCTTTTCTACGCACGGTTGATAAATGAGCCCCCTGGTTCAAATCCATCATTGTTATAAAGACATTGCCATGAAGGTGTTTTGAAACAAAAAGGTTTTATTTCAGAATTATGAAACAATTATGCAGTCTTTGCAGCCCTGGTGCGCTTCTTTTTAACCACAACAGGCTTCTGACTCTTCAGGATAGCACTGGCACGACGCAGAGCAGCCTGAAACACAGTAAACACACACACCATGTAAAAACCAATGTGGGGGGGGGGGGAGGCAAGTTAGGCTATTGTGTGGTAATGATAACTTAATTATTGTGTTGTGACATGTTAACCAAACAATGGCTCTATAGAGGAGTGCTGCTGCTCAATGGCTTGGAAGCCCAATACTCTAGACACAGGAATCATACCAGTTATAGCATCTTTAGTTCACTGCATAAGATAGCTGTAACTTTGAGCGTCTGTTTAATATCCATTGTATTTGTAAAACATTGTAAGATACACAACCACAGCAATAGTAATTACACCTTTGATATCAAAATACATAAAAACATACAAAAATTCATTAGGTGTCGAAAACTGTACAATAGAAAGCAGTATATTTTTGACTGTTTCAAATCATAGCTTCAAAAATGATTAATAACCTGGGATATCGTAATACCACCCAAGCATAAAATGACCAATGCGTCATAAGAATGGATAACTTTTGTACATACACTTATGAAAGTCATAATCTATTCACCTGCTCAGTATTTTTCAATGAGTGTTGATTAAAACATGTTTAGGCAAGAATCAGGGCTTACTCGATGTTGATGGACAGTGTGCGCGCGTTTGGCTTGTCAGGATATAAAGTTTTGAATAATTGATCATTATAAAGGTTTAAGTTAAAGGAATATTACTATATTTTGCATTAAGTATTACAGGTTAAATAATGACAATTGTTTCTCTTGTTTCTTAGTTATTTGAAAATATTTTGCGTTTTGGGGTGAAAAGGAATACATTAAAATATAAGTTTAAATTACGAATTCATGAATATCAATTTATAGATGGATCTAATAATTTAACTTAATCGTTTCATGCAAAAAGATATTCTAAAAAGAATGTCCATAAAACCAAAGTCCATCAGTATAGAACGATGTACTACTTAAAGGGATATTCCGCCATTTTTGGAAATAAGCTCATTTTCCACCTTCCCTCGAGCAAAACAATCGATCTTTACCCTTTTCCTGTTCATCCAGCCGTTCTGTGAGTCTGGGGGTACAACTTTTAGCTGTAGCTTAGCATAGATCATTGAATCGGATTAGACCATTAGCATCTCGCCCGCTTAAAAGTGACTACGATTTCCTGAATTTTTCCATTTAAAACTTGTCTCTTCTCAAGTTTGAAAGTGCAATAAGACCAACGGAAAATGAAACGTGGCGATTTTCTAGGCTGATTTTACCCGGAACTATATTCTCTTTCTGGCGTAATAATCAAGGAAAGTTGCAAAGGTACCATGGGCGCAGTGATATGACGCGCCTCAAAGTATAGTCCCGGTAATCACGTTGGTTGTATTGCCGGAAGAAGCCTACAGGGACTATTGAGGCGCTGCGTCATATCACTACGCCCATGGTACCTTTGCAACTTTCCTTGATTATTACGCCAGAAAGAGAATATAGTTCCGGGTAAAATCAGCCTAGAAAATCGCCACGTTTCATTTTCCGTTGGTCTTATTGCACTTTCAAACTTGAGAAGAGACAAGTTTTAAATGGAAAAATTCCGGAAATCGTAGTCACTTTTAAGCGGGCGAGATGCTAATGGTCTAATCGGATTCAATGATCTATGCTAAGCTACAGCTAAAAGTTGTACCCCCAGACTCACAGAACGGCTGGATGAACGGGAAAAGGGTAAATATCGATTGTTTTGCTCGAGGGAAGGTGGAAAATGAGCTTATTTCCAAAAATGGCGGAATATCCCTTTAACAAAGACAAGTCAAATGGAGCAGACATGTCCTACTTGCAGCCCAGTGGCTCACCATGCGCAGGTCTCTCCTGTAGTTGTTCTTGCCAATGATGTGCCTGACACTGCTCAGGGTGGCGCGGGAGTTCTTGTTAATGGTGATCTTCTCGTATGTGCTCACAGGCTTGCGCTGACCTGTTAAATAGAAAGTGAGTGTTGCAGTGTCAACATTAAGAGGCTATCTTCATGATGATAGAAGCCCTTGTGAGCCTAGCTGGAAAACACTAAACATAATTTATTGTCTCCATGCAAACAAATGTCCCCACGACTCAGTGTTCCCAGTCCAAATAGTTAATTTCATACTGGAACTTTTTATATAAAAAAATGTTGTCAAGTATATATTTGGCAACAATTTTGAAAATGTTACTTGCTTCAATGAAATGTGTGCAAGAATAAAAATGATTCCAATCGTAACCTGCGCGCTTCTTCAGCACAACAACAATCCCTTTGCCGTCAGCAGCAGGCTGCACACCAACTGTCTTCCTGTGCACCAAGCCATTGAAACGGAACGAGTTCCTGGACTTCAAGTTGTTGGGCTCCTGTTGAACAAATGCCCCATAAAGGGTGATGCTTTATTATTCATACAGTTAAACAGAATCAGAGGTAGAATTAGCTATAATTCCAATATTGTTTATGACATATCCGTAATGGGACTTTCGAGAAACGACAAGTCAATGAGTGAATTATTGTAGACAACTGTACTTACAGTGCTGTAGGTCTGTCCGTTCCTTTTGATGAGGAAGCTGGAGCAGTTCCTAATAACCATCCACTGCAGATGAGAAGACATGGCGAATCTATAGAAAACAGTTACTTTTAGAGGTATAATGGCAGACAGTTTGAATTAGTGTGCCTCGGTTTAATAGCTCATCAAATGCCAAGATAATCAGCCAAGTTGGCTAGCGCGTGTGTTGTGAACGGGTTTATTAATATCAAGACAACAATTGCAGTTGTCCAACGACATGCAAACAGATCGGTTGACCCATCTCCCAAAATGTATGTATATAGAAGCATGACAGCATTGTGCAGTCAATCAATGCTTAATGCCAGAATTAAGCAATTGCTGCTATGCTAGCTTCACTCGTCATGCAACTTTTATTCAATGCGAAGGCCTCCACGAGGCCAAAACCGGCTAACAAATATTATACCATTCCAAAGCTTTCATGTCGCACAGCGTCAAAGGTATAACATACGCATCACAAACAACGCACATTTAATAGTGAATAAACAAAAAACACGACGCAAAGTAAACGTTTTAAGATGTGTCTCTAAAATACGACGCGACCACGTTACCTTTCTGCGGAGGAAAAGGAAAGAAGAGGGCGGAAACCGCATCACAGTCACTATTTCAAAAAGCCGTCCGCACTGACATAACATCTTTTAAGACTTAATCTCAACGAAACATCTATTTTTAATCAACCAAAACACAACACTGTAAATAGAATACTTGTTTTTCAAATTGGCATGTAAATTGAATGAAAATTACATATATATTATTTACTGTAACGTAGGACTATATTATCTTTTAATTGTCGGAAGAATATCTAGTTTTTTAGCTGCGCCCCCTGCTGAGCTGGAGTGTGGATTGATTCCTTCGGGATCATTTGCCTCAATGCGCATCTTGTAAAGAATCTGCGAACCCGCTTCTTCTTTTTGTGATGTGTCTGCTAGAATTCTTCACTGACGTTGAAATACAATTTCTTCGTCTCATTTACTTCCAGTACACCAATGTTTTTGTGTGTCTAAGATTAAACCAAAGTTACGTTTTACATTCAAGGATCATGCATTTTGTTATGCTCTATTATAGTAACCCAGTCCCCCTGTCGTTGTCTCCTTATTTTATCAACTCATTTAGCTATTAATTACATTGAGTAGGTGCACGTATATTTGGCTGCACCACTTCTGTGAGCAGCTGTTCGCACTATCTCCAAAACAATGGCTGGAGCCACAGCAGTGTGCACCACATAGTGCACCAGTGCACCGGGCCACAGGGGCGCCGTCCGCTCAACACGTGACAAGAAGCTCGGAAGAATATCTTGCGACACACTCGGTGATGCGCTGCTTTTACGTCATAACTACGCGCTTCTTGTTTACAGTGCATTATTAACCAAAATATCAGTGTTTTACACAACTATGTTGACGTTAACATATATAGAAACGACACCTCAGAATACTGTTAATAATTGTAAACGTAATCGATGTTAACTGTCAGGCATGGAAGGCGAGGCAGCTCTCGAGGCACTCGGTGAACAACTGTATAACTTGATCTACCCCAAGCATGCAGACATCGCTGGGAAACTTACAGGTGAGTTTGTTTTAAACCATGTTCAAATTAAGATTACATTTTGTTTAATGATTTGAAAATATATTTGTTTGTTTAGGTCGAGTTTTACATAATGCAACAATCACGCTGTTAACATTCTTAGCTAAAACGGGTCCGTTATTTGAAGACATGCATAAAGGAAAATAAGTCTATTGTATGTTTAAGGCATGTTGTTGGAGCTTCCAGGGCTTGCGCTGAGCCAGATGTTGCAGGATGAGGCCCTTCTGGCTAGAGCCCTAGAGAAAGCCCTCAGTGCCTTAAACAAACAGCTGGAGCCTAGGTATGTATAGTATTTATATTATACGAGTTGGTCTTCAGCATATTGGCTTTCAGTCATGTGTAATTATTGGCGTTTGCAACATTTTCTGTACAGAATCAATAACACGTGCACATAAGGATCCAGAGTTTTTTATTTAACGGAACACCCTCCATTATTTTGTTGTAGTGGAGTTTATTTGAAATAACTTTATATACAAACACATTTTGCAGTAAAACACCTAACACTGATGAAGAGAACGTTTCTGGGTCTTCTGACTCACTTGGAGATCAACTCTTTGAGCTTGTGGACATCTACAATACTGGGTACTCACATAAAATAACCGGTAAGCATGTGTCTTTATTGTTGAATCCAAACAAACTGTTCAAAACACTGATGATGTATAATGTCACCATTTACTCAATGAGACACTTCTGATTCTAAAACAGGCATGCTACTGGAGCAGCATAAAGATGCCATTTTAAAACTGTTTTCAGAGCCAAACCTGTTAGAAGAACAGGTGAACCTATCCCTGAAGACATTGAAGGAGTATGTAGTCATGCTACCATTACTGTTATAGCTCTACTACAATTAAATAAACGAATACGATTGTAATCAGTGTTTAATGATGGCAATTGATGTAGCAGTGTGAATCTTTTCCTCCAGGCAGAACTTGGAGACCTGTATGAGTGACTCATCGGACACCGAAGATATCGATAGAGTGGGAGAGAAGCTTTTCTTGCTGGTGGAGAGGCTGGATCCAGTCCACGCTACTGACATCACAGGTGCGATATAACAACAATGGCAATGTCATTACAATGAATTGATACCCAATGTCATTACAATGAATTGATACCCAATGTCATTACAATGAATTGATACCCAATGTCATTACAATGAATTGATACCCAATGTCATTACAATGAATTGATACCCAATGTCATTACAATGAATTGATACCCAATGTCAAATGTCAAATCTCTTCATAGGTATGCTCCTGGAGATGGAGCCCTCCACCCTCCTACAGCTGCTTACAAATAGCATTGCACTGGAGGGGGCCGTTCAGAAAGCACAGGCAGCACTGGAACCTTTCAAGTCGTCCATTTAAAAAACAACAACATAATGACAATGTTATTCCAACAGAAGAGGATGCTGAGGAGATGCTGGAAGTAAAGGCAGCACCTCCATGGCTGCATATCATTATCTCCCACCAACAAGCACTTTTTGTTCTATGAATGAGATTAGGACTAGAAATAAACACACAGGGAATCTGGGACTCTTACAGAATGAGAGGAATACATCATCTATGGCAGACTGACAAACTCCATATACAGGTGCATCTCAATACATTAAAATATCATTGAAGTTACTTTATTTCAGTAATTCAATTCAAAAAGTGAAACTCATATTAAATAGAGTAATTACAGAGTGATATATTTCAAGCATTTATTTCTTTCCATTTTGATTATGATACAGCTAATGAAAACCCAAAAGTCAGTATCTCAGACCAATATAAAAAAGATTTTTGATACAGAAATGTGGGCCTACTGAAAAGTATGTCCATGTACTGTACAGTAAATTCACTCAATGAATTTGAGTGAATGAATGAATGAATGAATGAACTCGGGGCTCCTTTTGCATGAATGACTTCATCAATGCAGCGTGGCATGGAGGCCATCAGCCTGTGGCACTGCTGAGGTGTTATGGAAGCCCAGGTTGCTTTAATAGCGGCCTTCAGCCCGTCTGCATTGTCAGGTCTGGTGTCTCATCTTCCTCTTGACAAAACCCCATAGATTCTCTATTTGGGTTTGGGTCAGGTGAGCTTGCTAGCCACAGTGATACCATGGTCATTAAACCAGGCTTTGGTACTTTTGGCGGCATGGGCAGGTGCCAAGTCCTGCTGGAAAATTAAATCGACATCTCCATAAAGCTCGTCAGCAGAGGGAAGCATGAAGTGCTCTAAAATATTCTGGTCGACGGCTGCACTGACTTTGGACTTGATGAAACACAGTGGACCAACACCAGCAGATGACACAGCTCCCCAACTCATCAGTGACTGGAAACTTCACACATCACCTCAAGCAACTTGGATTATGTGCCTGTCCTCCAGACTCTGGGGCCTTGATTTCCAAATGAAATGCAAAATTTACTTTATTCTGAAAAGAGGACTTTGGACCACTCATTAACAGTTTAGTCCTGTTTCCCCTTAGCCCAGGTAATCTCTTAGTTTAGCTTCTGACATCTTTGGTTCAGGAGTGGCTTGACACAAGGAATGAGACAGTTGTAGCCCATGTCCTGGATATGTCTGTGTGGTGGCTCTTGAAACACTAGCTCAAGCCGCAGTCCTCTCCTTGTGCATCTCCCCCAAATTCTTGAATGGCATGGGCTTCATAATCCTCTCAAGGCTGCGGTTATCCCTGTTGCTTTTTCTATCTCACTTTTTCCTTCCACTCAACTTTCCATTAATGTGCTTGGATACAGCACCCTGAATAGCCAGCTTCTTTAGCAATGACCTTTGTGGCTCACCCGTTGTGGAGGGTGTCAATGACTGTCTTCTGGACAACTCCGAAGTCAGCAGTCTTCCCCGTGATTGTGTAGCCTACTGAACCAGACGGAGAGACCATTTAAAGGCTCAGGAAACCTTTTGCAGGTGTTTTGAGTTAATTAGCTGATTAGAGTGTGACACCGTAGTTCAATACAACAATGAACCTATTCACGATATTAAAATGTACTGAGATACTGATTATTAGTGGTATAATCAAAATTAAAAGAAATAAACACTTGAAATATACCACTCTGTGTGTAATCAATTTATATAATTTGAGTTTCACTGAATTGAAATAACTACTTTTTGATGATATTCTAATTTATTTAGATGCACTATACAGCTCTAGAAAAACATTAAGAGACCACTGCAAAATTATCAATTTATCTGGTTTTACTACTTAAGGTATGTGCTTGAGTAAAATGAACATTTTTGTTTTCTTCCATCTACTGACATTTCTCCAAAATTCCAAATAAAATGAAGTCATTCAGAAAATGACAGCTGGTCAATATAACAAAAAAGATGCATTGTTTTCAGACCTCGAATAATGCAAAGAAAACAAGGTCATACTAATTGTTAAATGACAATACTGATGTTTTTTTAACTTAGGAAGAGATCATAAATCAAAGCTTGGTGGAATAACCCTGATTTTCACTCGTCTTGCCATGCTCTCCACCAGTCTTTGCTGCTGGGTGACTTTATGCCACTCCTGGCACAAACACTCAAGCAGTTCAGCTTTGTTTGGCTTGTGACCATCCATCTTCCACTTGATCACATTCCAGAGGTTTTCAATGGGGATGAGGATGGGATTGGGCTGGCCATGACAGGGTCTTGATCTGGTGGGCCTTCATCCGCACCTTGGTTGACCTGGCTGTGTGGCATGGAGCATTGTCCTGCTGGAAAAACCAATCCTCAGTGTTGGGGAACATTGTCAGAGCAGAAGGAAGTTTCTTCCAGAACTTTGTATGTGGCTTGATTCATGCGTCCTTCAACTCCAGCCTTGCTGAAGCAGCACCAGCACCACTACTCCAGTCCTCTATGGTCCAATCCTTATGGTCTTTTGCAAACCTCAGCCTGGTTCTTCTTTGCTTGTCATTGATGAAGGGCTTCACCTAATAAGTACCGTACCTAATCAGTTCAGGTGATCACCTAATCAGTACCTCATTAAGTAGAATGAGGTGTGCTTGTGTTGGAATTCAACAGACACTGAAATGAAATGGCTGCCATACATTTAGAGATGCTGATTTAAGAAACAATTGCAGTGGTCCTTTTTTCTTCTCCATAGCTGTATATATAGGACATGTTTTGTAGTATGAGCTGGAGTTTTACAATTTTACATGGAACTCTAATGAAAGTTTGACTCTATGTTTACAGAAAAAGCAATATAATCCATATAGTGTGTTTGAATGTAGTCAAGCTTGCTCCTCTCTCATAGTTATTGAAAAAGGTTATGTTCTTATAGTGCCATTTTATTCATATTTGGATTTGGTTATTTAGACAAAGAAAATGTTCTCTAAAAAATAAATCACAAAACTGTTTTAATTAATATGCATTTACCATTATGGTACCTTATGTTCCATTATTTTCCGTACACCCTCTGACTGATTGTAGGAGCTCGACTTGTGTTCGCTATCCTGCTTACGCATAAACCCCCCCCCCCCCCCCCCCCCCCCCTCCTAACTTGTTAGTCCCCCGTATAAGTCTAAATAAAAATGCATTTGAAGCATGCATATATTTATATTTTCAGTAATTTAATGATACTCTAAAATATGTTGGATTCTGACACTTCAAAAACATTACAAAGATCATTCAAAGATCGAGTAGGCCATAGATATTTCTTTGAAAGTGCTTAAGAGCGCAAAAATATATTTATTAACTTGTTTCATTTTATTCTTTTGTATATAATTTTACAATAGGGATTTTCAACTCTTGGGGGAAATTTATGGAGTTTCTCTCAAAAAGGAGAAAAAAAAGGTAAAATCTGATAGTGGTCTAGGCCTATTAGGAAAGCAAGCATTTAAGATCATCACAAACCATTGGTCTCTATCTGGTCTCAGGGAGACAGGACAAAACAAGTCAGCAAAGAAAATGTTCAGGGGAAATTAATTGGGTGCAATAAGCTTTCATTTTGCAATCGAATGAATATGCATCAGCAGCAGATGAACAATCAGGGATGTGATTCAACCACTAGTTTAGGACTAATAAATGCATTTCATTCAAGCACATCAGAAAATTAGTTTATCTCAAAACACATCGAGGACCATGACTCATAAATACAATCAATCAGATATACACATTTGGATGGATTTGTTAAACCACATTTAAAAAAGGACTTCTTGTATCCTGAATCCTGGGGTTACTGAAGACCAATCATTGTTTCTCTGAGCTGTCCAACCACTCAGGGTGTTATAGGTCTAAACCTCGGAGTAAGGTATTGAAAGTTGGTCAAACAATGAACAAAAACGACCCATCCATCCTGTCTGTGTGTCTTGACATCACAGTGGAAGATGCAGTCTGCTCCATTTCAAATTGATTCTTCATGACCAATGCAAAGGAAACCACAATATGGTTACAACAACATTACAAGTATGTTCCCTCTCTTCAGACCAGTCACTCCGCACACACAACAGAACAGTAAAAGGCCTGGGTCCTTCTCCATCACGGTTGAAATGCCTATATTAAGGGTAAAATAGCTTTTATTTTTGATTATCCATTAAAGTTAGGTTCAGTGTGAAATCTGATTTAAATTGGTTCTGGGTATTTTAAGCATATTGTTTGAGTAAATACATCCATATTAAAATCTGATACATTTAGAAAGCCCTCTATACAAATAGAATGGAGGAATAAGCCCCATCAATGACAGCATCTTGCCTGTACACACACACACACACACACACACACACACACACACACACACACACACACACACACACACACACACACACACACACACACACACACACACACACACACACACACACACACACACACACACACACACACACACACACACACACACACACACACACACACACACATCAATGTACTCCCTGTAGGAAAACTAAAGCAGAGCAGGTATGATGTTGGAGTATGATGAAGATGGTATTGGTGATGAGGGCGATGATGAAAAACAAGCGGGTCCTTCAGAGTAAAAGCAATCTGTCCATGTGCTTCGGTTACTTCCAGGCAGGATTACCATCAGTTCTAATAAGTCTGTGGAGAGGGCTCTCTCTCTGCTGGACGATCCGGTTTATTTCACCACTGGGTACTGCCTCTGGCCACCAAATCGTCCGGCCCGTGGCCCTCCTGATTGTGCACTTGGCTGCAGAGGAAATTAGACGAACACAAGGACAAGAATGACATCCATCGATGAAAAACAACACTAGTCTGTATAGTTTAAATTTCACTACCAGTGTAGTTTGATGGAACCATAGAATCAACATGAAAAGGTCATTATTATAGCCAATCTAATTACTTCAAAAGCTCAATCAACCTAATCAGAGTACTTGGCATAATACAAAGAGGTTCTAGTGATTACATTGTATTGCTATGTCCTCTTACTTCCTGTAATTACCATTTGTTATTTAGCAAGTGCTTTTATCCACAGAGAGATAAGTTTCAGATGTTTATATCACTTGGGAGCGGGGAAGGGTTAGGCATCTTGCTTTATGATACCTACATGCAGGCACACCACAGACATTGGGTTTCACACCCAGAACCTTCTAGCTTGGACACCCTCAAGACACCAACAGATTCCTTATGATCGATATGTTTTTCGCCTCACCTGTGCAAACTGGGCAGGGTTATAAAAGGTCACGCCTCCAGCGGGCGGGGCTTCCTGAAAGGAGACGGCAGCGTTAGACGTTCAGCCTCACCAGTGCAGTTCACCTTACCAAGAGGCAGGGCAGCGCTCCTCTTTTACGCCAGACAGAGCGGTGACTTCAAGAGAAACTATGCCTATGGAACACATTATACTTGAGTACAAAACAATACAGAACACTGCAGTGTGGATGTGTCATTAAATCCTTCCATTCGCTTTTGTGACACCATATGTGTATTGTGTAATGCATTTTCTCCTTTCCTTACAGCTAAGCACTGAACACTCCGATGCAATAATAACAATGTGTGACCCAAAGTCCAGTAGAATACAACACATAGTAATGAAGCATGCAAAGCATTGGGGCGGTGGTTAGTTAGAATGCTGCCATGAGAACAATAGGCTTGTCTTAACACACACATCTCCAGCAGAATTCACTCCATGAGCCATGAATGATGATGCACTAATTGAACAGTATAAAATGCACACAACAAAAGTATGTCAGTGTCATAACTGTACACTCCTTGTTACTTTACAATACGTTTTTTGTCATTTGAACTTAATAAAAGGTCAAATTATGTCAAACAAGAGTGATCTATGCTGGAGACAGTAGGATGGATAGCAGGCAGGCATCTTGAGAAGGGGATGAGTAGCAGAGCTAATGGAGCCAGATGCCATCAGACATGGGATGTGGTGGGCAGGTTGGTGGGATGGTGGAGGCGGGTGAGAGTACATGTGGGCGGTGCTGGTTAAGACCCAGCTATCGGTACCTGGTTTAAATGCTGACTCACTTCACGTGATAAAGAACTCATTGAGCTAGAACGTGACAGCTACAGACGATAAGGAAAGAGGTCAACATAGAACAGACAACACAAACCACAAAGCCAGATTAATCCTTCTCCCATTAGATGACCTCTAAATAGTTTCAAAGTAGGTAAACCTACTTTGAAACTATTTAGAGAGAAAGTCATATTAAAAGTATACAAATACCTATTGTAATTGTAATTAGAGCATACACAAAACAAATAAATTAACAGACAACGGTATTAGCTCATTTGAGAATTTGACTGCGCATGCAATATATACAGTGAAACCTCGGTATTCAAATTTGTCCAAAAGACTGTTCCAGTTGTGAATTGTTAAACTGAAAATATTTTTCCCCACAAGAATGAATGTAAAATGGATTAATCTGTTCCAGAGTCCCAGATAATTGCGTATTTAGACATTTGCAAATAGTATTTAATGTATAAAATCTTACATTTACATTTAAAATGGATAAACAGTAATAAAATAACAATAATATCTTTATAAGGGTAAAGGGCAAAGGGGCAGACGCTTTTGTCCAAAGCTACTTACAATCAGTACATTTGTGGGGTTCAACATGTGGCAGTTGGAGGAGGTGGGGGATCACAGGGATCGAACCGGCGACCCTCCGGTTAGTGGACAACCCGCTCTGTCCACCTGCTCTACCCACTGAGCTACTGCCGCCCCCTTTATCTTCATCACTTCTTTATTCTATAAAGCGGAGCAATATGCTCCGCTTCATGCTTTGAGATCATGTCCTCCTTCAACTGGATGGCTGTCCGCACTATGTTATGCTTTCCCTGAGCACCAGCTCTACTCTTTGGAGGAATGATGGAGGGCTTAGTAATACACTACATGGATGTTCAAATGGAAAAAAGAGGCACAGAAAAGCAAATAATGATGCACAGAACAAGGAGCGTGGGAGCGTCAGTCTACTGATGCTCGTCACCAAAGCATGTGAGTTCTGACATTTGTTTGAGTTGATAATTGTTCCACTTCAGAAGCGTGTCAGTGTTGGAGTATCAAGGTTTCACTGTAGTAACGTTGACATCCGCATATGCAACCCAAAGTAGCCTAGCAGTAGAGCATGAGCACTGGCTGAAAGAAGTAGTGCCTCATGTGGATAATAGCATCTTGACAGCTATGGTTACTGAAGGAGCACCCTTGGACCCATGGAGGTTTTCTTACCTCCCCAGACTCGGGCATGGGCAGGCCATCTCGACCTGGAGGCATCAACGTTGGGTTGAACATCTAGAGAATTTAGAAGAAAAAAAAAAAGATATTGTAACTACTCGCTCACAAGTCTACTTTAGTACGTACCGTACCACAAAATCTTTATTGTCATCGACCGTCATGGTAAACCACTGTGTCACTAGGTATAACAGTTTGTTCCTTGTATGGCAATCTGCCACCCAACAATAGTGTATGATTTATTTTCTGGTGAATAGCACTACCAGTCCTCCCATGCAGCTACATCAAAAATGTTCAAACTACCTATTTACTTTCCAACACAAGTCTCACTGGCCTCTTGCTAGCTACTGTGCATAGGTATATGAAAGTCGTGTGTTTTCAGAAATTTTGAGGATACATTGAAGCTCTACAGAGTACAGAGTCAGACTCTGACCGATGAATGGATGTGAAAGATACTGGCATCCACACAACGTGACATTGTACTTTTGCTTTTTGTTAACAAAATAACACTGACTTGAAATAAATTTTCTCTTCCACAATATTCAAATATTCCTTTGGAAAACCAAACAACATTTACATTTAGGGCATTTAGCAGACACGTTTGTCCAAAGCGACTTACAATCAGTACATTTGTCATATATTTGTGGGGTTTAGTTTAGGGTTTAGTTCACCTGAACACCGCATAACATCCATTCTCTACTGACCCCCTCCCCACCCCCCTCCCAAAACCCACCCTCATGCTCTTGTATCTTGTACGTCTTGGCACTTTAGAATTGCTCTTTGTAATTTGTAACTTGGCACTTAGTCACAGATGTTGTATACTAGCAATGGTTAACCTAGCAATTGGAATGCTTGAAACTTGCTCTGGTGACTTTCTTACTGTATATGTAACAGCAATGAAATGTTTCACCTTCTTCTGACAAATGTACTTTTTGTAAGTTGCTTTGGATAAAAGCGTCTGCTAAAAGCCCTAAATGTTAATGTTTAGTGTCTTCCTCAAGGACACTTGGACATGTGGACAGGAGGTGGGGATCGAACCACCAACCCTCCGGTTAGTGGACTACCCACTCCATCTTCTGAGCTACAACAGTACAAATGTACTACACAACCCTTTCCTCTCCCCTGCCCCGGCACAGCCCGTACATACAGGCACATATCAATGCAAATACAGATACTGATTTCAGATCAATAACTAGCTATAATAGGGGCATGGCTATTGGGGGGATTGGATATTTGTAGCCATCATGTAGCATGCTGACATACTCTTTTCATCCAAAACAATCAGCCCATTCATTTTGTGAAGAATATGTTTTGGTTATCAAGTTTTGTGTCCCCATCCAGAAACGTTAATAGAGCATTGTTCATTGTTGATGACCTGTGGTGTGACATTGGCGTCTGGAGCAGACTGCTCCTGGTTTCCTCCTTCACTAGCCTCCAGAGGCTGCTGGTCAACTGCTGCTTTGGCCAAAGAAAGAACAAATAGACAGATGATCAAAACATTGTTATCGATTAAAAATCTGAAATGACTTCATATTTTATGAAATACATTACCATACAATGTGATTACCCTAACATGGCATTCAAGCAAACATTTATTGCATTTAAAGTAGTAACTGAATCATAAAAAGGATTCCTTTTTGGGCAATCTTTTGACCAACATATGCAAACATCACATACACACCTGCACCAGGCACAAATAGGTTGGTTGGCATGGGAGCCAGGGGAGCAAAGATGTCTGCCGGGGCGGGTGCCATCCCCCCAGGCTTCAATGTTTTGCCCGGGTTCAGAACATCCACATATCGGCTCTTAGTGCCTGAGAAAAGAACCAGCCAAGCAAACTCAATGACAATATGAAATACTTCAACAGACAAAATAACAATCCGGGGACTGGGATGATTAGTTTGAGGTTAGTAGTGGTCTCATACCTGCTTTCCTGGAGAACATGTTGACTGGGGGTCCACCTCCAGGCCCCATCCCAGGCCCTCCACCAGGCCCCAGCATTGGAGGACCAATCTTGGGAAAGCCAGGAGGAGGTGGTGGAAGGGGTTTACTCTGGAAGATGAAAAAATGTCATCTAATTAGGGATGATCTTGAATCTTTAAGGACCCAATTTGTCCATAGAAAGACATTAAAGGTATAATATGTCATCTCTGCACTAGGAGTCGCTCCATCAAAACAATAACTAAATACAGTTTGACCACAATGTGAAGTAATGTGGGTGTCTAGTGATGGGTAGATTGACTCCCTTCACAGAGTTGATACATAATGTGTGTTGAACCCTTCAAGATTTGAGTTTTGCAAAAAAGGCGTCTCCATCAGACTAACACTCCATTACAGTACATACACCTTTGACACCTAGCGCTTCTTGCCTCTTCGAGGCGGGAGATGACAAACTCTTTTTCCATCTTTTTCATTTTTTTCCACCACAGTGGTGGAACGAGCTGCCTGCCAATGTCAGGACTGTGAAGTCACTCCCCATCTTCCGGATGAGACTCAAGACCCACTTGTTTAGAGTTCACCTGAACACTGCATAATATCCATCCTCTAGCCCCCCCCCCAAAAAAAAAAAAAAAACCCTACCCTCATGCTCTTCTTGTATGTTATATGTATGTATATTGGCATTTTAGAATTGCTCTTTGTAACTTGGAACTTAGCCAGAGATGTTGTATCCTAGCAATTGAAATGCTTGAAACTTGTTCTGGTGACTTACTGTATTAACAGCAATGAAATGTTTCACCTTCTTCTGACCAATGTACCTATTGTAAGGTACTTTGGATAAAAGCATCTGCTAAATGCCCTCAATGTAAATGAGAACAAGAACCAATGAGAGGGAAGAGGCTCTGGAGGCATGAAGGGACGGTCACCGTCAGGAGGGCCTTCTCTGTAAAGTGTGCAGTCTTGAAGCCTGACTGATGGGGATCAAGCAACTGCTGATGTATCAATAATTGTCTACAATATAGCTGCTCCGCCTCTTTGATGGAAGATTAGCAGTAGTGATTTACAAAATAATTATTTCTCCTAATGGCGTAGCTGCAGCGTTATGTAGCCTAATGATTGCAGGCTTTCTTGAAACCTAGACTTAATAACAGTGCAGTCCACTGTCGCTGGACACCCAGACTGAGCTCCTGAGTGAAGCCACTGACAGCGCTCCTTGCATGCATCCATTTTGTTTTTTCAGATATAGATAAATTCCCAGAGACCATCGCAGTGACCACACTTAGTTTATTCTCATGTCAGAATAAACAAGGCAGGTGATACTGCTGGAGTTGACTGTGCCCTGGGAAGACTGGATGGATGAGGCATTTGGGAGGAAGAGGGCCAAGTATGAGGAGCTGGCAGGCGAATGCCGACGCAACGGATGGAAGACTCGTTGTAGTCCCATTGAGGTTGGTTGCCGAGGTTTCGCAGGTCAGTCACTCTGCAGGGCCCTCAAGTTGTTGGGAATAAGGGGACTGCACAGCAAGAAAGCCATCAAAAACACCACTGATGCTGCTGAGAAGGCATCAAGATGGCTGTGGATCAGGAGGGGTGATCCGTGGGCCACACAAGCTACCTAGACACAAGCCGGGGTCTGATCACCCCCGGCTGGGTCGCCTGGGCGAGGGTGTCTGATGTTGAGAGACCCGAAACACCCTATGACCTCAGGTTACATCACTGATGATGTGTCTAGGTTGCACCAGAGGGTGTATATTAAACCAAACCAGAAATGTGGCATGGGCATACTATGGAATCTCCTCTTTTTAGCCATCTTGGACAGCAGAAGTTAAAGCTGTTTAAACATTGCACACATTTTACATAACATTTTATATCCTTGCCATAATTGCTATGATTGTTTCACCATAGAGTCTCACAGTTATGGTACATGTGTGCCATGTTTGCAGCTTTTACAATGTTGGGCTGTTGGTGTGTAGGTGTTTGGTCAAGTTGTCGTCAATGCATTAAATCCAAATGGTCTGACAACATGGGTTGCATCGAGAAAGTATGCATATAGAGTATAATAACTTTCCTGCCTATTGCACTCTTAGTGGAAATGGCAGCCCTGAAGTTTCAACATTCAAGCGCTGATAGCACCACCCATACTCAAGTTCTTCAAGTTAGCTATTTTTTAACAATTATTACAATTATTTTATATATATTTTTCCAAAACTATATTAGAAGAATACAATGGGGTAAAATATATTGAGATTTGGAAGGAAAAAATGGGGAACATTGTGCGTGTCCATCAGTGGAATTCTCAACAGCTTGATTCATTATTATGGTGTTTTACACAATGTTAATAGTACCAGTATAATAGTGCCAGAACCAAATTTGTCCCCAAATTTTTACAATACAGCCTATAAAACAACTAATTGTGTTCTTGTGTTGGACACACATCGCAGAGTAGAGCTTTCATATGCGTCATTTGTTATTACGGTTCTTTCATATAATTACAAAATATATCTTATATCTTTTACCCACTCTGCCCCTTGGTTTACACCAGCACTACGCCAACTCAAAACAAAGGGCGACCACATACTCCAATACAAGGATGCCCTTTCCTCAGCTAAATACTACTCAACCTTAATCAGGACGGCTGACAGGAATACCAAAGCACTATTCTTAACTATCAACAATATTCTGAAACCATCAGATGCTTTACCACTTCACTTACTCAGTTACACAGTGTGATACCTTCATGACCTTCTTCAATGCCAAAATTGAAAATATACATCAGACCCTGACTGCGTCAAATAACCCTGCATCCTCGCTGCACTCCTTGCCTTCATTCTCCTTTGCCTCTCCATTCACCAGCTTCAAACTTCCAACTGTCTTGGAAATAACTGGTCTCATCTCCCAATCAAAATATTCCACATGTCAGTTAGATCCCTTACCTACCCACTGGTAAAAGTCTGCCTACCTGCCTTGTCCTCACTAATAACAGATGTTATCCATTCCTCACTGACTTCTGGTGTTGTTCCATCATCACTGAAAACTGCTGCAATAACTCCAATACTCAAAAAACCTGGCGCAGATCCGAATGATTTAAACAATTTTCGGCCAATCTCAAACCCTCCATTTCTCTCCAAAGTACTTGAGTGAACTGTTGCAGCTCAGATAAACACCCATCTGTCTAACAACAATCTCTTTGAAAAATTTCAGTCTGGCTTTTATCCCCTCCACAGCACTGACACAGCCCATGAAAATCACCAATGACCTTCTGATGGCATCTGACTCTGGACAACTTTCCATTCTGGTTCTCCTTCACCTGAGTGCAGCTTTTGACACAATCTGTCATGTCATCCTCCTGGACAGGCTAGCATACATTGGAATCACTGACATCACTCTGGCTTGGTTCAGATCATATCTCTCAGGCTGCACACGTTTGTCCAACTAAAGAACTTGAGATCCGGCGCCTCTCCAATCTCCAGTGGGGGGCTCTGTCCCTGGCCCCCTGCTGTTCATTATCTATCTTCTGCCTCTTGGCTACATTCTTAGGAAATTGCACATTCAATTCCACTGTTACGCTGACGATACCCAGCTCTACCTTTCCACTAAGCCCACTGCCACTCTACCACCCAAAGCTCTGTCCGTCTGCCTACTGGAAATGAAATCATGTTCTCACTCAACCTCCTCAAACTCAACAGCGACAAAACCTCGGTCCTCCTCATCGGCACCAAATCCACCTTAGCAACACTCGTAATTTTTTCCATGTGCATCATCTATGTCACTGTTGCCCCTTCCCCTCAGGTAAAGAGCTTGGGTGTCATCTTGGACAGCACTTTATCCTTCGAGACCCACACCGATGTTTCTCGGTCTGCTTACTTCCATATACGCAACATCAATCGTCCTCGTCCCTCATTTACACCAACCTCCACTGCTATCCTTGTAAACCGCCTGATTACATCCAGACTGGATTATTGTAACCCTCTCGGAGGTCTTCCTCAGAATTCTCTCCATAAACTCCAAGTTGTTGTACTTGCTTGAGGAAATCGTAAATATGATTTCAACACAGATAAATCATTTTCAATGTTGACTAAGAGATTCGAGAGTGGTCAGACTGCATTTAAGGAAACAGTGGTTTAAGATGGCGGTACGTGGGAAAACAGTGATTAAAGATGGCGATTACGAATAGGGAATGTCTTAAATTAACTAGGTTTGTTAATGGCTTAATTATTTTGTTAATGCAGTCTGGTGTGTTTGAAGACCTACTGGTAACTTTTTTCTTTTTCTTTTTAGACGCATTCTTTCTAAATTCTTACAATATAATAATGTTACTGGTATTAATTGTTTGAAACCTCTGAAGAATCTCATCATAATGTACACACTCCAGCAGTATCACCCGTGCCCTTTCAAAATTTCCCTCGAGGGAATTTTGAATTTTCTAGTTATTGTTATTATTATTATTATTATTATTATTATTATTATTATTATTATTATATTCTAAGAGACAGGCCTCAACTACTCAGCCAACCCACTCCACTATTGTTAATAATGGAAATAAAGACAAAAGACACAAAAAAAGGCATCATTAAGCGGTACATATAAAATATTTGAATCTACAATATTTTGACGATGGGTCTGGTGAATCTGATTTGACAATGCCAAATCTAAGTCCAAAGAAAAGTCCAACAAGAAACTGGCTGACCTATGTGACTAATAAATATAATTAATAATAAATGGTATTTATTAAGAATAATAACTAACATTTTAACAAACGCGCAAATAACCAACCTCTTCTTCTGGTTCATTCTGGTCAACCCACTTCTGCCTCTTCTCATCCCACACAATCTAAAAGTTTTAAAAAAAAAGTTAGATATATCAGTCAATAGGAAATGTAATCTTAGCTCGCAAAGAATCTCCCCCATGAAAATGTTGAAAAAACTCACAGATTTGTTCTTGTCATCAGGCAAGTGAGCCTCATTTTTGCCTTTCCTATAGAGCCAATTCAACCATCCACCACCAGCGCCACCACCCTGCGGTAGACAAAGTGTGGCCGTGTCAACACCAAGGTAAATACCACGTCAGAAGAGCTGGAAGGGGACAGGTAGATGGGGTTGGTGAGTCGGGGGGTTGGGGTTTTTACCTTCTTGGGGGAGTCCTTCTTAGCTTTCTTGGGGTCGTCCTTGGGCGGCTGCTCAGGGATGGAGGGGGGAGGTGACGATGACATCTGCATGGCCGAAGAGCTGCGCTCCCGTCCTCCAGAGTGAGTAGAGGACTCAGACGTCGTCCGGGAGCGACGCCCTGGACCCTGTGCAGAGGTACAGACAGGGAGGGGTAAGAAAGGTAACAACATTGTGTGGGTCCTGTGCAGAGGTACAGACAGGGAGGGGTAAGAAAGGTAACAACATTGTGTGGGTCCTGTGCAGAGGTACAGACAGGGAGGGGTAAGAAAGGTAACAACATTGTGTGGGTCCTGTGCAGAGGTACAGACAGGGAGGGGTAAGAAAGGTAACAACATTGTGTGGGTCCTGTGCAGAGGTACAGACAGGGAGGGGTAAGAAAGGTAACAACATTGTGTGGGTCCTGTGCAGAGGTACAGACAGGGAGGGGTAAGAAAGGTAACAACATTGTGTGGGTCCTGTGCAGAGGTACAGACAGGGAGGGGTAAGAAAGGTAACAACATTGTGTGGGTCCTGTGCAGAGGTACAGACAGGGAGGGGTAAGAAAGGTAACAACATTGTGTGGGTCCTGTGCAGAGGTACAGACAGGGAGGGGTAAGAAAGGTAACAACATTGTGTGGACCCTGTGCAGAGGTACAGACAGGGAGGGGTAAGAAAGGTAACAACATTGTGTGGGTCCTGTGCAGAGGTACAGACAGGGAGGGGTAAGAAAGGTAACAACATTGTGTGGGTCCTGTGCAGAGGTACAGACAGGGAGGGGTAAGAAAGGTAACAACATTGTGTGGGTCCTGTGCAGAGGTACAGACAGGGAGGGGTAAGAAAGGTAACAACATTGTATGGGTCCTGGGGCATGCTCCTCCAAGAAAAAAGATATTTGCTCATGCTCATCACTAACTGCGGTCTCTAATTAAAGCAGCATTGAGCTTCTATTTTCACTAAACATGGTATTAATTTGATCATTTATTTGTATGTGGGCCTAATATTTTACCCTGTCCCTCAATAGTAATTACATTCAAAATACTAGTTTTGTATTGTAGGAAATATGACTAAAAGCTCCTGCCCACAAGGCTACTTTAAAGCCGGGGCTGACTTTGGCAGTACACACTACACAACTGTTCTTGACTACCAGTTTTCTGGTAAATAGTTGAGCAGCAGTTTAAGCCATTTAAAATGACAAAGAAAGAAATTACAGGTTTATGTCTGATTGTCAACATTTGAATCCAGATATCACTCTTCCCATTGGCTGTTGCCACCGTAATTGTCAATGTCAGTCTTTGCCCTCCCGATCGCTGGTCCTGAGCCCTCCCACAGATTTGTGGAAGGAGATTAATTGCTGGTTAGCTCGCTAATTGGCAAGCTAACATTTTAAGAAAGTAACTATACGTAATACCTGCCTCATATGGAGTACAGGTTATCATTACAGTATTGACAAGTCAAAGCCGTGCCATAAATTTTGACTTGAGCCTATACATTGTAACAACCAACGGTATTGGGAACAATCCGATCGTTCTGTAGGCACAGCCGAGTTGAGTAGACCGTTTACAAAAAAACCCAACAAAAAACAGTTAATTAAACATGATCATTAGGCCAACACTAGCACCATAAAGAGGTTTGGTGACAGATCCAATCTTCTGGAACAGTCTAATATAAATGCACATGACATGATATAAATACTACAATAACTGAGTGAAAAATATACTCATCTTACCATGTGCATCGAAGACTGTGAAGAAGTTCTTGATCTTCTTCCAGGGCCCTGACAAGAACACATACAGGGACATCATTATTATCCTCATCATGAATCTATGCATGCTGACGGTAAGCAATTGTATTGATGAAATAAACATGATGAAAAATCTATTTTAAAAGCATAAGTATAACTTTCAGCTAAAATTCAAACACTGACATTTAAAATGTGTTTGGGCTGCAAGTTCTATGGGGGAGAGAGAAAGGTGTTGTCCCCATGTTTAATAAATGAATAACATTTTAAGATGTAGAGTATGAACTGCACCACACACCATGGTGTGTGGTGCAGTTCATACTCATACAGAGCTCCACAAATCCACACACACCATGGAGATAGCATCTTATCTTATCTTACACTCAAGGGATCAGCATTACTTCATCATGACCGCGAATTGCCTCGAAAAAATAAATTTCTAAGTCACTGTCAAAAACATTGGATTTACACCTGTTTTTCTTCTGAATTACGCTATTAATTTAGTAGTGGTGACAAAAATACATAAATTACTATGTTGAAGATCATTTAAGATATACTAACTACACGATTTTGGGTTCACTGGCACTTTACATGCATTTTGCGACATAGCTAAGCCAAGTATATATAACAGGATCTTGATGCTAACCATGTGTGCCATTTGGTCATAAAAATCCATCTGTGGCGTGAAAGAGTTCCTGCGCATGGTGTTAGACATGGGATGCAGGGGCTGGCTCTCTGGCTGGGCCAGGACGTGCTGGTCCATCATTGTCATGTGTCCAGGGGAGGAAGGGGGCATGAGTCCAGGGGATGGGGATGCCTGATTTACCCGGTGTAGAGACACCTGATTCATTTGATGGGGAGAGGGTTGGTTTATCGGATGTGGGGGTTGGCTGTTCATATGATGGGGAGGTTGTTGGTTCATCAGATGGGGTGGTGGTTGGTTTATCTGATGGGCTGGTTGGTTCATCTGGTGTGGCATGTGAGAGGCTAGGTGAGGTGGTGAGATGCCTGACTGCTGAAGAGGTGGTGGGTACGTCTGCTCAGACTGCTGGGGCTCATAGGGAGGGGGGCCGGAGAAGGACCCAGGGACCTGCGGGGGGTAGCCTGAGATCTGGCCCGTGGGGCCTGGCAGGCTGGGAGCTACAGGGTAGAACTGGATGACATCTGATGAGGGAAGGTGCTGCTGTGGAACGCCCTCTTGGAGGACTGTACTTGGGGCTGTAAGAGAAAATATACATACTGATTTTGCGACATTAATGAATAACTAACAAAATAATCTAATCTTGGATTCATTTGAAATGCAGATTGAGTTGCAGTTGTGGACACACCTGGAGGCATTAGCTGCACTGCCTGGGGTGGGGAACCAGGCAGCAGTGACCTCATCAGAGGGTTGTCTGAAGAGGCTCCGTTCATCTCTAGGGGCATGATGTTGTTGTAAGGCTCAGCCGGACTGGGCTGCTCCAACTCAGAGCTAGGGGAAGCACAGTCGTACTGCGTGGGAGTGGCTCTGTCGGAATTGTAGGCAATTGCACCACTCTAAAACAGAACAACGTATTAAGAAACGATATGGGCATTAGACTTTTTTTTTAATAAACTTAATAATAAACAGATGGGAAAGGTAGCTCATCAGGCCTGTTCATATAACTGACTCTTCTAAAGAAACATACTGCTGAACATTGTCCAGATTTTGTGTTGGGTCATAAGTAACGCTCGCTCACCTTGACTTGTTGGTCCAGTCGTCTGAGGTGCAGCAGCCACTCTGGCTCAATGAACAGCTCCTGCTCCGGCTTCTCCTTCAACTGGGGGTCATAAAAGCGAAGCTTCTCCGATAGCTTGGGAAAGCGGTGGAGGAAGGGAGAAGACGGTTCATAAAAAGCAAATACTTGGACAAGAGATGTACGAGTGAGTGAATGAGAGAGAGAGTACATGGTTCATCTGTACCTGTATCAACTGGCTGATGATGACAGAAGAGTGATACGAAGGCTGTGTTAGAACACTCTTGGAGATGACCTCACAGTAGTGGAAGGCCTGTGCACTCAGGCCTGCTTCAGCCAGGCGGCAGGCGTAGATCAGCTTGAACACCTGACCAGGAGAAAAAGGAATAATGGTATAAATCTTTGAGAAAAATAATTACCTAATAATAGAGCGGAAAATGGTTGAACATCTTGCTAAAGAATGTGTACAGGTAAACTGCAGACATTTAGGTTCAACTCCAAAAGCTTTCGGTCAAACTACCAGGACATATTCCTTCCTCAGTAGGAGAAAATAGTAATTTGACTATTTTTACTACTCTCCTATAAATACTACCACAAAGTTGTGTGTCCACACTTAGGAGTGTACCTGGAAGTTTGGCAGTGAGCAGGGCTGGGAGCCCAGGGACTGGGCGTACTCATACGCCTCCGTCCTCTGGATCGCCTCGTTGCTTGCAAACTGGTAGAAAGTTAAGCTGAATAAAAGATAAAGAAGTTACAGCAGGGACCTGTGTTGCACATTTGGCTCTTGAATTGTTGTGAGTGACGTTGATGGGAGAAATTAATATTGTTAACTTAAATTAACTTGTTTGAATACACATAACTTGATGCTGTAGATATACAACATAGCCATTATAATAAATACAATATAATAAATACAAAAAGTTGTTACAAATAAATGTGTGTGAGTGAGTTTGAGTGTCTGAGCGTCTAACTTGTGGTTGGAGCCAACTAGAACCATCTTGGTGCTCTTCTTGGTGTAAACCCCAAGTCCCACTTGGGCCATCAGGTAGCAGAAGTGAGCAGCATCGACGAGACCCTTGGAAGCTGCAGGAAGTTATCAGTATAATAACTTAATGCTATGATGACCAACATATAGATTTCTGTCCATTGAGTTAGCTTATGTAGAGCCTACCCAGAGTGTCTCCCATGGTGGTGATGGTGCGGGTGTCCAGATCCAGGGTGTGGGTGAGGTTGGACAACACCATAGCCAGATGAGGGCGCCAGTCGCCCCACTTCTCTTCTCCACAGGACTAAAAAGAAGAGAGAGAAAAAGAGAGAAGTCAGACAGAGAGAGGGAATGAGAGAGACAGACACTAAGTAACCAGAGTTACAACAGAAAGAAAATACTTGCTTTACAAGTAATTTCACCAGAGAAGAAGGGAAAGGAAGAGAGTAACATACAATGGCTGAGGCTGGCATCCTCCCAGACATCAGCTGGTAGACTGTCTGCAGAGGGTCGTTGATGGGTAGACTGTTGGCAAACCTGAGCCCCCAAAAGACATTGCCAATAGTCAAGTCATCTCCAATACCACGTTGTTCATGTCTTCTTCTAGGATATTTATATTGCAGATCATGTTCTATTATTTTATTATTTTAGTAGATCAAATAAAGTATGAAAATAAATTAAACATCATTATGACAACTACTAAAAAAAGTCTTAACAATAAAAACAACTAATCAGCAGCTCCTGTGCACCTGGTCATGACCCTGGCGTGTGTTCTGTTGTCCATCTTACTGGCCAACAGCAGGGCATGTCCCCATAGACCGCCCCTCATGGCTGCTTCTAGTGCATCCTAATGGAAAACAATTTCACAGTTCTCATTCAACTCGGAATAGAAGGCACCAGTAAAAATCACTCATCAAGCATCAATCACATCACAATGATGGAGTTGTTCCTTGCCTTCTTGCGGCCAAACAGCAGAAGCTCCCGAAAGCGCTCAGTTTCCTTGCCAACGTTCTCTGGTACTGTCATGAAGGTGTCCGAAAGGAGGGACAGAGGCCCCGCCCCCGGCTCCTCCTCGGCCCTCTCCAGTGGCTCGTTGTTAAAGTCAATCAAGTTGGCCTCATTGGGACTCTTGCCGGGCAGCCATACAGAGCGGTGCTCCTTCAGCAGCAGGTCAGCGATGTCTGTCCCCACCACGGTCTGCAGTGACAAGAGAAGGTTATTATTGAACATGTCAACGCCTTGCTTTAATATAGCAAGTACATTTATTCACAGGGCATGTTGCAGAAGGTTCACTAAATGACGATCCTCTGTGTAAACAGCTTCATATCAAATGTATTCATTCTCTGCATCCACCAGGGTCCAGACATTCACATAATGAGGGGTGATCTAAATATTAAGAGGCACTTCTATTCAGACTACTCTGGTTATATTAGTGGCAAAATAATTACAAAAAACTTTGTCGGACAAAACTGTTAAAATGTCTTAAATGATTGTCAACATAAAAATCTATCCTGTTCACAGTTCACATAGTTCACTGTTGCTAAAGTAAGACCCTAATATAAAGGCAACAGAAGAGAAATCCTATGTTTTTGCCAGCCTCCCACAAACACTGAACTTTGGCTACTTTTGTTCTTTTTGAGGTCACAAGAAGAACCACCTGCGTCACGACCAGGGCACTGACGGCACGGTGTGTGGACGCCACAACGTCTGCCTGGGCAGCTATTGACTGCGGCGTCTGACAGAAAGTTTAGCTTTTCAGGCAATGAGTACAACACCACGGTGTGTGTGTGGATGTGCAGAGCCTATAGTATAACGCTACAGTGTGTAGCTGATTCCATACACAACAGTACTAAAAAAGTACCACAGAGTGGGCTGGTGTTGTAACTATGGGGATAGCACTCCCCCACCCCCCCTTTCATCAAACTCTCAACCCAAAACGCATTTAACGTAATCAGGGATCATAATTTTGTATAATGATTCTCTCCCATCTACTAGAGGCCTACCCCATTCTGTCGGCAGAGGAGCATGATGAAGTCCCATAATAGGCAGGCTGAATCGCGGTCCAGCAGGTCGTTGTTTCGCACGCACTCCAGGGCCTTGTTCTGGGAGAACTTGATCACGTCGCCCTTGTGGGTCTCTTCCCTGACAAAAGGTAGTCACACAGGGATCAGATAGGATCGCTCCATGCTGGGCCCTGTTTCAACCAGCTATGTTGTCAGAATTCAGCCTGAATTCAGTTTCAAAAATCGTGATTAGACCTCTTTCCGTACAGTTACCATACACAGTGACTCATGCTGAGCCTAACCTGGAGCAAACCTGGTAGAGAGCAGGTTAACTACAAGATTACCCCAGTGGTAACGTCTTTCTATTGTCCCACTGGTTTAAGACAATGGCAACAAACAACTCCACTTAATGTAACGTAGCCTAGTTAAATTTAAGCAATACAAGTTATGTCCTTACACCTTCCTTTTACAAGCAGTGATTTATGTGACATCTTTAAATGAGGACGATAATGGCTTGTCCCTTGGAGGATCTGCGATGGAAACTGGAGTGCAGATAACTTCTAGCACACTGCTGGCCAGCAGCACAATCTAGCCGAAGGCCAAGCGCAGTATGGAGTCCTTTTTTGGTTTTCAGCCAGGAGTACATTGTTTTTCAGAAAAACACCAGATTACACCAAAAAAGAATTATAACCATTGATAACAATGTTTTGTAATGCAAACTAAATGGATGATGGCTTTTGAAGCCAATGATTAATGCACATTTTTAATGCGCAACCTATCCAAGATTGAGTTCCTCAAGATTGACATAAATTGTCAATTGTAAAGTGTCAAATATTCATTATTTTTTACAAGTGAACATGAAATATTTGTAAATAAAATTAAAGACTATTCATAGTGCAGATCGTTCCCTGCCTAAATTGGGAGTCAGAGAACCACTGCTATATTTTTATTGAATTTCTGCAGTGTAATTCTAATAACCCAAAAAGCAGAACTATAACATCCTGTAGAAATAGATGCTAGTGGCTTTTGGATCCACGGATCAGTCGGTTACATCAGAGTGTCAATGTAGCCTAAAGTTTCAGAAGACACACGCTTCCATAGTTTGAGGGTAGGCCTATTTTACATTATCACAAGGCAAATAGGTGGTTAGAAAACTGTGCAATGTTTTGACTAAATTGCACGGCAGGACTAGTGCTATTCACCCGAATGGAAAACACCACTAGTGTGGGTAACTAATACCAACCTGTTATTAGTATGTAGAGCTGCCTCATTCAAACATTGAATAGTTGCTTAATAATTTCAATGGACATGATTTGAATGGTGAGTGTGTTTTCTAACGAGTGTCCTTACTTGACCAAGGGGCCAGGGAAGGATCGTAACTCAGCTTGCTCGTTGGTGTCCTGGAGCATGGTCTGCAGTCAAAGAGACAATGTTGATATTACTTCATTAACATTGATATACTCACGGTTTAAACGGTTGACATTTCTGAGATTAGTTGGTTTATTCAGACTATACAAACACCAACATCTGTACATTCAACATCTGTCCCTTGCCCCAAAAAACCAAAACAGTTTCATAGCTGGATTCAATTATGTGCAGTAGGTTATACTTATAACAAAGGATGATCAAATTATAAAATTAACACTAAATAACACATTTTTGCGGAAAGCCACAAAAATATATCACTTAGTCAAATGCAAACTTTCCAAGAATATCATTAAAATACTGCAAAGCTGAAATAAACCATATTTGACAAAAAACACTGATGCAAAAATCTGTTTTGGCAATGGTGCTGAAGGAAGGGCATTTGGAACAAACTGCACATCCCCCAAAAGCAAATCGCTGGTTGAATTAACATTCACTCTTCACCAAGGAACACAAAGATGTCCACTGACCTCCATGTTGTAGATGTCGACCAGGGCCGGTTGCCCGGCTGAGGGCAGATTGGCGAGCACCTGGACCAGGTGACCCCCGGGCCCAAAGCGTGCACAGCGGTGTGGAATGGTGAACTTCTCTGGGGTGGCTGGGCGGGGAGGCGCTGGACAACACATGGAAGGAGGACAGAAGGAGAGACAAAAGAAAAGCAAACCGTTTTCCTTCCTTGTGAAACCAAACATTCATATATAACATGCATTTACTGTACATATACATATACTGTACATACACACACACATACACTACTCACAAAAAGTTAAGGTGTTTTAAGTTTCGGGTGAAATTTCAGGATGAACCTAAAATACACTTTAAACACAGATTAACTTAATTTACAGATTAACTTAATTTGACCTTCTCTAAACTTTTTAATGCACATGTCCAACTGTTCAATGTTTCAGTACTTTTTGCACAACTTCCTGTTCTATAACAAGGAGCCGAATGGGAAAATTCACAACAGGTGTTTGATCCATGAATCGACCAATACATTTCCTGGTTCAATTAGAATTGGTATTTAAACAGTCCTGTTCATCATGCTGTTCACATTTTGACATCATGAGACAAAGATGATACCTAAATATGGATCAACAGTACCTCACCATTGCGATGCTTCAAAGAGCATGTTTACATTTACATTTAGGGCATTTAGCAGACAGACACACTTATCCAAAGTGATTAACAATAAGTACATTTGTCAGAAGAAGAACACTTCATTCATTGCCGTTAAATACAGTAAGCAATTCAGCAGAACAAGTTTCAAGCTAAGTTAACCATTGCTGTTATACAACATTTCTGGCCTAAGATACTAAGTGCCAAGTTACAAAGACCAATTTAAAAAAGGTGTCAAGATGTACAACATACAAGTGCATGAGGGTGTGTGTGTGTGTGTGGGGGGGGGGGGGGGGGGGGGGGGGGGGGGGGCGGGTAGGTAGAGGATGGATGGCAGGGTTCAGGTGAACTCTGAACAAGTGGGTCTTGAGTATCTTCCGGAAGATGGGGAGTGACTCTGCAGTCCTGACATTGGCAGGCAGCTCGTTCCACCACTGCATACCAAAACGGGGAACAGTTTTGGCATGCAAGTTTTAGATTTTGCCGTCCAACCTTTTTAGTGATGGAGGTACCAGTCAACCAGCTGGGGAGTTGAGCGGAGTGCTCAAGCAGGGGCGTGGGGTTTCACTAATGCTTGGAGGTAGGAACAGTTCCAGTAACAGCTTTGTAGGCCAGTACCATATTCTTGAATTTGTTGCTACAGGAGGTCATGGAAGAGGCGAGTCACGTGGGAGAATTTGGGTGGGTTAAACATGAGGTGTGCTGCAGCGTTCTGGATCCACTGCAAAGGTTTTATCGCGGTTGCAGGGAGTACGACAGAGCAACTTGCAGTAGTCGAGGCAGGAGATGACAAGTGCTTGGGTCACTACAACAGCTACCACAGCTACAGCAGAGCAGCAAAAGCAGCAATAGCAACAACAATAGCACCAATAGCAACAACAGCCACAATAACAAAAACGGCAGAGTGACTAAAACAGCAGCAGAGTGTGTCTACGAGCTGTATGAGTTCGCTCTACCAACTGAGTAGCTACAACACAAGTTCTAATTCCTTATGTACTCACCAACAGCCACTATCATGCAACTCCTTCTTCAACAGACAAAATGTATTGACTAGACACACCTGCCCACACTGAAACGCCATCACATCCGCATCCTGTTGGAGGGTGAACCTTCGACCCAGTCTGAGGGCCTGAGCGCTCTGGACCAGGTTTTCATTAAGTACTTTGCTCCATCCAGCTTTCCCTCAACACTGAGCAGTCTCCCAGTACCTCATGCTGAAAAACACCCCCACAGTATGACGCTGCCACCACCATGCTTCAGCGTTGGGATGGTATTGGGTAGGTGATGAGCTGTACCTGGTTTCCTCCACACATAGTGCTTAGAATTGAGGGAGAACAGTTCAATCTTGATTTCACTCTGCCATGAAGCCCAGGTCGGTGAAGAGTTGCAGTGATGGTATTCCTTCTGAAAGTTCCTCCCATCTCCACAAAGGAGCTCTGGAGCTCAGTCTGAGTGACCATGGGGTTCTTTGTCACCTCTCTTACCAAGGCTCTTCTCCTCCGATGGCTCAGTTTGGCTGTGCGGCCAGCACTAGGAACAGTCCCAGTTGTTCCAAACTTCCCAGATCTGTGCCTCAACACAACCCTGTCTGAGCTCTGCAGGCAGTTCCTTCGACCTCATGGCTTGGTTTTTGCTCTGACATGCATTGTCAGCTGTAAGACCTTATATACAGGTGTGTGCCTTTCCAAATCATGTCCAATCAATTGCATTTAGCATAGGTAGACTCCAATCAAGGTGTAGAAACATCTCAAAGATGATCAAGAGAAATGGAAGGCACCTGAGCTAAATGTCATAGTCAGTACGTTTACATGCAGCAGGAAATTCGAATTTCTGATCGGATCAGATAATGACATGCGTAAGAACGGCATGTATACTCGGACAATTGATCCGGATCAATTGTCCGAGTATACATGCCGTTCAGAGAATCGGATTAACAGCCGGAGCATGGGCTGACTCTGGACGCTATGTGGCGCTGCGCATGTGCAGAATGGCACTGCGCGTGCGCAGAATGCAAAATCCGATTCAGATCAGATTGCTGAGTATACATGCCGTTAAAAGTCCAACTATGATCGAATTATCCAGGTGTAGTTATCCGATTTAAGATGTCCGAAATAGGTCCGAAGTAGGTCCGAAGTAGGTCGGATTAAGGTGTTTACATGCACTTAAAAAGTCCGAACGATGTCTTATACGATTAGAAATTCGAATTTCTTGCTGCATGTAAACGTACTGTGTGTCACAGCAAAGGGTCTGAATACTTATGTCGATGTGATTTCAGTTTATCCTTTTTAATAAAATTGCAAACTTTTCTAAAATTCTGTTTTTGCTTTGTCATTATGGGGTATTGAGTACGGGAAAGTTCATTTAAATGATTTTAGCATAAGGCTGCGACATAACAAAATGTGAAAAAAGTGAAGGGTCTGAATACTTGCTGAATCCACCACACACACAATCAAAGTGCAAATAAACTAAACATCACTCATCACCACTGAATGCGTCCTTACGTTGCTCAGGTGCGATCCAGGTGGAGTCTGCATTGTAGTCGGCGGTGTAGGGGTACTGGGTATAGCTTTGGCTAGCATCAGTCTGGTCCTGGTACTGTCTGAAGGGGTCATTCCGGGTTGACGCAGTGGTGTCATACACCGCAGACACCAGGTCAGGTTGGCTCCGGTACACCTGGCTCTGCATGGCACAAAAATGGAGAGAGGTGGTATTCAAGAGCAATTCTATACACAAGCCCTTCATGTAGCATCAAAGCGAATGGGAGGACATTTAAAGCTGTAGGCAAGATTTCAGGGTTGTAAAGAGACAACAGCAAAAAGCAGTGTGTTTAAATTAACCAACCCAAAACGTCCCTTCGCATTCTGCTCCCTCCCTACATTTCTCTGCCATGTAACAAGTGTTGCATTCATGCACCTGTGATGCAGTGATTAGTCAGAAATGTGAACTGCAGCAACTCAAAACACTTCAGAGCATTTCACTCCATAATTACTGACAAAGATTTTATTGAACAAATTTCGATCAAATTATGAACACCTTTAAGATGGCTCCAGAGCTGAGCAAACCAGGCAGGCATAGGACTTTCTACCAGCTGATGATACAGAAGGTCATGGTATAGGTCAACATTACGACTATATGTAGCTCTATCTGTGAAGCAAAGGAAGCTTCCGCAGCTTCCAAGCCACTGCATTCTTCACAAACAGAAGAATCCAAATTCTCAAAAGTTGGACCATGGGAATAAAAAATGTAAATCATGAGAAAAATGTAAGAAACACTGGGTAGTAGTTTGCAAAGGTCAGTCCTGTTCATTGATACATTTTATGGAAAAATCTAACAGTTCTTGTATACAGTATAAGCAAATGCTTTTTTTTTTTTACACAAACCCAGATGACATGGGTTTACAACCCACGTCATCTGGGTTTGTGTAAAAAGACTGAATGAGTAAACAAATGGTTCATGAGGCTACTGGTTAGGTTTAACTTGGACATGTAACATGAATAAGATAAATTAATGAATTGAGTCAAATAAACATGCCTTGTTAATGAGCTTGGTGTTTTGCTTTCACAAATATGCTATTGCTATTAATAACAACTTACTGAAGTGATTTGTTAATAAAAAAATAAACTGCATCAACTGCAATTCAGCTTAAAAAAGGCAATAAATAATGCGTATTCCCTAGTCAGCAGGATAAAGTTTACGCCAAAAATAAAGAATTTTAAACATACAAATAGACAAGTTGTATTCTGGCAACTGGGATGGCTTTATTGTATAGTATAGTCATAAGTATTTTTTGTGTGGTCATACATTTTTTTTTTCTAGTTTGGTGTTCATTTTAACCATTTAGTTTTACATTTAGTTTACATTTAGTTTCCACGTTTTACTCTAGTTACTATTAGGGATGCAAGAGATACCAAAAAACTGTCAATGAATACATGCACCAAATCTCAATGAGTAAGCTTACTCATTTTGTAGGTGCGGGGCTCTCATACCAGTGATCATGTCTTTAGAATCTGTATTGATTTTTTAAATAACCAACTGCTCTGTGCTGCTTTATTTCCCTTTCAGTTTTTATGTTATCGCGTTTCTGGCACATCATTATTGTAAAAGCTCATGAGTGCAGCATGGAAGAACCAACTAATACCATCAGAGTGGCAAAGAGCTTTGGGGGTTTTCATTCCAAAAGAGCATGAGTCCCACAAAATCAGTCAGTTCCGGAGCATCTGAATGTCGAGGGGAAAGGCTTCTTTGCAGTCATGGCCAAGAGACTGACTTTGTACCTCACAGAAAATGGCTACATGGACACCAGCTGCCAGAAAGCAGGAGTTCCAGGTTTTCCAGGATGCGTGAAACATTCTTCAATGATTTGGGGGCAGATCCAGAGAGCTAAGCAGAAGAAAAAGCGATCTCCATGTAGTGTGGCTTGACCATGGTCAACGCCTATGGCTCTGTTCCTCACAAACTCATCGAGTTTGCATTGGAGTTCTTCCATGTCCCCGAGTCCATCAACACCATGGTAACCAGCTACTTCAGCGATTTCCAGATGTGCTTCAGCCTCCAGGACTTCTCCATCTCCCCAGTAATTTTCGTCGCAGCCTTTGAAATCATCCTCCGCGGAGCCCGACAGACCGTAGGAGGAGTAAGGCTACAGACAGGGCAGAGGCTTCCACCACTCCAAGGCTACATGGACGATGTCACCGTAGTGCTGCAGACAGCTCCATGCACTAGAAGGTGCCTGAAGAGGCTGGACGAACTGGTGACGTGGGCACGGATGAAGGTGAAACCTTCCAAGTCACGAAGCCTCTCTTTACGAAAAGGCACCAGGAATGACAATACTATCTTTGTCACAGGAGGCGAGGAAATCCCCCTGCTGGCCAGCCAGCCCATCCAAAGCCTAGGGAGGCAGTACAATGCAGACCTGTCAGACAAGCAAGCAGGCAAGGCAGCATGAAACAACTCTCAGAGGGCCTGGCAAGCATCAACAACAGCCAGCTCCCCGGAAAGTGTGATGCTACAACTTCACACTGTACTAAAGGGTTATGTGGCCACTGAAGATGTGCGAGATTCCATCCTTGACAGTCAACAGTATGGACAGGCTAGCCAACTCGTACATCCGGAAATGGCAGGGCCTTCCGCGATGCTTCTCTGACACAGGCTTGTTCGGGGCAAACTTGCTGCATTTGCCGTTCCATTCCATCACTCTGGGCTACAAGCAGGAGAAGGCCAGATTAGTCCTGGAACTAAAAGAATCCTTGGACCCAACAGTGAGAAATGCAAATCTCCCCATCCGAACAGGCCGGAAGTGGCGGGCAGGCCCAGAGGTTGCGGGCAGGCCCAGAGGTTGCGGAGGCCATCGGCAGGCTCAAACACCAGGAGATCGTCGGCAGGGTTCAAGTAGGGAGAGCAGGGCTGGGCTGGGGAGAGTCTCCACATCTCTGGTCCAAGGCCACGAAGAGAGAACGAAAGGCCATGGTCGTGGAGGAGGTGTCAAGGGCGAACCAAGAGCAGTATACCATCAAGGCTGTGTCACAAGGTCGTCAAGGAAGATGGACCACATGGGAAGGCACCCGTGATAGGTCCATCAGCTGGACCGACCTGTGGAAGATACCACAGGCCCGACTCAGCTTTCTGCTCAGGGCAACCTATGACACCTTGCCATGCCCCAGAAACCTCCACCAGTGGTTTGGCAAGGAGGAGAGCTGCCCCCTCTGCAACACACCCAATGTCAGTTTGCAGCACTTGCTGTCAGGATGCAAGACCGCATTGACGCACGGGCACTACAGATGGCGGCACGATCAGGTCCTGACGAAACTGGCTGAAGTCGTGGAAAGCTGCAGACAACCAGTTCGTCAGAGCAGGGGAGGGTGCAGGAGACACCAGCCCGCGAGGCCCACGGAGCATCCTTTCTCTGGAAAGGGACTGGAGTATGAGGGCTGACATCGGCAAACAGCTGCAGTTTCCCCGTGAGATCACCACCTCAGCACTCAGGCCAGATATCGTGCTGTGGTCGGCCACTGTGAAATCTGCCATGCTCATAGAGCTCACTGTCCCATGGGAGGAGGGAATCCAAGCTGCCTACGAGCATAAAAGAGCCAAGTACGCAGATCTGGCTGCTGAGTGCAGAGAGGCAGGCTGGTCCACTACCATCTACCCTGTGGAAGTAGGCTGTCGGGGTTTCGTCAGCACAGCAATTACTCGGCTGCTTCGGGATGTTGTGGACATTTCCTCAGGTGCATGTGAAGAATGAAATCGAGACTTCTGCCGGCCGACAAGGTTTTATTTTCTTTGCAAAGAAAAGGTCAATCAACACGCGAGCGGTGAAAGATGAAGAAAGACCCCGAGCTTGGGGATACCTAAACATTTGTCTGCTGCAGGAGCCAGCCCCCTGTGGATGTGCTTTACATCTAGGGTATTCTGCAGGATTTTGCATTTAGGTGCAAAGTTAAGTCTAGACATCACACTAAACAATTTGGTTAGGAAGGGGAAATGTTGGGCGTCACAATGGTTAAGACAATTAAATCGAGGAAGGGGAAAAGGTTGGGCGTCTCAAATGGTTAAGACAAATACATTGAAATTGCCATTACAGGGACATGGGATCAACCGGGGCAAAGCTCCGAAGGGAGACCAAGGCCCTCACTGAAGGCTGGGTTATGCTTCATTTATACTTCCGCGTCGACGCGACGCTGGGGGGCTGCAGACCCTTTGCGGACCCTTTACGTCCTCGACGTGCACCTCCCCAAATCCTAGACGCGCGTCGAGGCGACGCAATCCCAACGCAGCGGCTTTGGCTGTGATTGGTCCGCGAACTACATTGGCAGACATAAGCTCTTGGACAACTGAGCATCAACCTAAGCTTAATCTCACAAAGACTGAGCCTCTCCTCAAGACTGCCCTCACAGGGACCTACTGGTCTCGGTCGTGGGCATTACAGTATGTGCCTCACTGACCACAAGCCTGGGCGTAATACTCGACAATCAACTGTCCTGCACTGCAAACATCACTGCAGTGACCCGCTCCTGTAGATTTGCTCTCTACAACATCCGCAGGATCCGGCCATTCCTCACGAGGGAAGCAACACAGCTCCTGACCCAAGCACTCGTCATCTCCCGCTTCGACTACTGCAAGTCGCAGTATTATTGCAACCACAATAAAACCTTTGCATCCAGAACGCTGCAGCACGCCTTGCGTTCAACCGACACAAAATTTCCCACGTAACCTCCCTCTTCCATAACCTCCACTGGCTCCCTGTAGTGGCTCCCATCAAATTCAAGATGATGCCACTGGCCTACAAAGCCTTTCATGGAACTGCCCCTACCTACCTCCAAACATTAGTGAAACACCACGCCCCTGCTCAAGCACTCTGCTCATCTCTCTCACTCCCCATCTTCCGGAAGAGACTCACTTGAGACTCACTTGTTCAGAGTTCACCTGAACCCTGCATAACATCCATCGTCTACCGACCCCCCCCCTCCCCAAAAAAGCGAGAAAAAAAAACCCTACCTTCATGCTCTTGTATGTTGTACATCTTGGCATTTTATAATCACTCTTTGTAACTTGGCACTTAGCCAGAGATGTTATATACTAGCAATGGTTAACCTAGAAATTGAAATGCTCAAAACTCGAGCTTACTGTATTAACAGCAATGAATTGTTTCACCTTGACCTTGACACCTGACAAATATACTTTTTGTAAGTCGCTTTGGATAAAAGCGTCTGCTAAATGCCCTAAATGTAATCGTAATGTAACTGTACCAGGGCCATCCCAGATCCTGGGCTAGACCAGACGCCATAAACACTACAATACATGCATAGGACAAATGTTCTCAGTTGATCTATGTACACTGCATCTGTCCCCATCAAATAAACAAATACATAACTAAATTGGGGCACACTTTTTAATTATGTAATTTCATGATGCTTGATGTATTCCCTTGATATATGCAAGTAATAGACAGCACAATGACCTGTTGTGACCTGACACTGGATGCGCTGTGTCTGCTGTGCTGGGTGTGGTTGCTGTGCAGACTGTGGGCAGACATCTCGCTGTGGACGCTGCGCCGGTCAAAATCATCCAAGCAAGACTCATCTCGCCGGCGGTAGTCATCATCAAAGCTTGTGTCGTATCCCGGGTAGTAGCGCCATTGGTCGTCGTAGCCCTCTTGCCTGACAAAGAACAAAAGGGACATGCATAAAGAAACAATGGTCTACTGGCAATTGCAAAACATCTCCCAAATAACATCCTCAAAATAGTCCAGCCAACAAACAAAGGGATAGCAGTGTGTCGTTATTTCAAAACACAAGGCATTAGATGACCAGAGGTGACCAGACATGAATTAACTTATTTAACACTAAATACCATCTTCAATAAAAATGTGTACCATTACAAGTTTATTTGTTAAAGCGGAAGGAAGGAAGAGCTGTGCTCAGCAGTTTGGTCTTTCAATCTACTGCTTACCTGGAAGGGATGGGCTGTTGTGGTTGTTGTGGTTGTTGTTGTTGTTGTTGGTTGTAGTAGGAGTCTCTCCCTCTGTAGGACTCATCATAGTTATACCAGTAGGACGGGTCATAGTAGCCTCGGTACCGGGGATCGTAGGTTCCAGCATTGTAGCCTAAGAGATTTTATTTTAAATTGCCAAGTAAGCTTTCTGCATAGGTGACAGTGTCCAAAGGTTTTGGATGTAAAGAATCTGTATAATCGAGAAAGATAATATAGCATTGGTTCTTACCAGAGTAGTCATACGGTTTTTTGTAATAGTCTGCATAATATTCCTCATAGGCACTTCGGTTTGCTCTCTGGTAGTCTTCAGGGTAGCCTTGTCTTTGGATGGATGGTTTCAAAAGGGAAGCATATATCATTAACACAAATTAGGATTTCATATTATACTTAATCGATTGGAGTTGGTGGATTTGCCCACAATTCTCCAGGGGACTACATTAATTAATACCAAATTGTTTAGGGGTTTTTTGTAGGATTTTTTATGATCACAGAATTATCTTAAGAAAAGTTATGGAGAGTCGGGATAACTATTTTAACCAACCATAACCATTGCCCTTCTGGCTTTGGATTCTTGCTGGCATAAACTGGTTATTGTGGTTAGGGATGCAACAATCAGGTTTATTAAGCTGATCCCGATCAGTGATCTTTTTAATGTGTGATCAGCCGATCACCAAACATCACATTTTTTAATAGTGAAATATATATTAATTGTGTAATTTTATAGTAATTGTGTTCCGATAATAATAATAATAATAATAATAAGACTATGGATAATGCAATCCCAACACCGATTTAATCCAATATAGATTCAAATGTAACAGTATCACCTGTGATACGGTCTCCACATGTCATTATTGACCTACAGAGAACGGTACGGCTACCAGGAAGAAGAGGGTGTTGTTCCTGAGATTCACGTAACAACTCATGATTTGGTCATTGTCGTATTATATGTGTATATAAAATAGCTACTCAAACAGATTTTACTGCTTGTGTCTGGATTGTATATGAAGATGGTGTGATTGGTGTGTAGGCTACACAGGAGATGCTTATATTTGTAGTCTACTTTTTGCTTCCTGTGATGCCGCACAAGCCTATTATCCAGATATAGAACTGCTCACTTTAAATAACTTCAAAAAGGCAGGTCTCATGTGTTATGATTTTAAGAAGTCAACCAAGTCAGCAATAGCCTATGGTTACATTCATTTATTAGGATTTATTTAGAGAATTTTGCACACGCAGAAACAAGTTGTAAATGTAGTATTGGGATGAATACATTGAGCCAAAACTACAATTCCAATATATGTATGCAAAGGAAATAAGCTGTACTAATACTGTATTTGTGTAAGACCCCAACTTTTGGTGACATCTGTGCCCCTGAAAGGAGCACTGCATTATGCTATTTAGAGACATAATTATGTTAAGGAACACTCACTCATGTTCCATTAAAGCGGCGGAGCACTAAGTTAAAGTTAGTTTCACGTAAATCATGAATAAATGAATTCTAACAGGATCAGATTACTGTCTCAGTGACTGAACCCCATGACGGCAGGTCTCCGGCACAATCATTTGAGTCACGTGATGGCCTGCAATCTGCCAATTTCAGGCTGATCTGCAGATCACCTGTTTAGGACGCATAATATTGGCCGATAATGATGGGTGGTCGTTCATTCTGTGCAGCACTATTTGTGGTCTTACCTGGATGATGACCTGTCTGAGTACTGACTGGACCGGGAGCTTGGCCTCTCTGGCGGAGGCTCTCTGTACTGATAGTTTGGATCTCGGTAGGCCGGGTTCTGTCCTTCATATCTTCCATACCATGGATCCAATCTCCTGTATGGGTCATCCTGGGATACAATGTCAGAATAGTATTCACCTCTCAACGTTTTGGCAATCATCGTTGTATAGCAACAAAAATATAGCAAGCTAGACTATCACATAAACACATCATAAATGAGTCAACCAATTTATAACTTCAACTTCAAGTATTCATTTCATACATGGTAGTAAGGGTGTGGTCTCGGATCCCCAGGCGGAGGTGGGTACTGGCCATGAAGATAGGGAGCTCTACCGTCAGGATATTCTCCATAGGCACCTCCATGGAAGCCTCCATACCCCTGCACTGGTGCTCCTGGAGCAGGGCCATAACCCTGGCTACCCACAGAGGAAGGTGGGCGTGGGGGTTCTGCGGGGTTTGGCTGGGGAGCCCCTGGAGGTACCGGTCCCTGGGGCCCAGGGAGGTGAACAGCAGCAACAGTAGAAGGAAGAATGGCAGGAGAAGCAGAAGCTGAAGCAGGACCATTCCCTTCAGTGCCACCATGGGCTGAAGGAGGATACTGGCCATGGACCGAAGGAGGTCTACCCACTGCAGGACCCTGTGCAGTGGGTTGGAAATCTGGCATCTTGGGATGCTCTGCCAGTGGCTGCTTGGTGTTTAGAGCTGCCCGGATGGCGGCTTCTGGGGTGGGGGAAGCTTCAGGAGCATGTAGGGCAGCATTAGACACTGGGGCCTGGGCAAGGCATTCACCTTCGACCATTAACCCCTGCTGAGCATCTTTGGTGACCTGCAGGTAGAATCCTGGAGCATTACTAGCCTGTGGAGAACCTTGTAGAGAGGAAGGGTGGCCAGAAGCCTGGGTTTGGCTCTGTGATTGGTGCATAGAAAAATCAAGCAGTTCATAATTTGAAAGTTGAGAATGATTAGCAGGAGCAGGAGCAGTCACCGGGGGGTGCTGTGAATGTATAGGGAGAGCTGAGAGGCTCTCGCCACCCATTGATTGAGCCCTGAACAGAGGAAGGCCCTCTGCCTGTGATAATGGCAAAGCTGCAGTTTCCGATTTTGCACATTCCGTCTGGTCACGAGCCAGGTTAAGTGGGCCTGGACTAGGCGCAGCAGAGGGGTTGATCATTGGTAATGCCATGAAGGATTGGTTCTGATTGGACGTTTCCAGCGGTGGTTGGGCAATACTGGCACCATGCCCCTGCGAGGGGGGTCTCATGGGCGAACTCGTCTCCTGCCTCTGACAAGTAGCTTGAGCATTGGGAGGAATCACGGTATAATTAGATACTGGAGGGGCAATCAACACGGGCTGGTGAAGCGTGTCGGACACCAAGAGAGACGCGTAGCCCAGGTGACCTTGGGAGTTGGACAGATCCCCCACACTCACCTTCGGTGGGTTCTCTAGGTTCTCTGAGTGCTGCTGGGAAGTGGCATTGGTGCAATGAGGTGGTTGGAGGTCCAAAGGGCCATCTTCTGGGGGCTGGATGACATCGTTACTAGGTTCCCGTAGAGGAGCAAGAACTGGGGGAGCGGCAGGGGCCAGAAGGATGTTCGCTCCTAAAGTGGAAGGGTCATTTTGAGCCCAAAGAGTAGTGGCAGGGCTTTCACAGGGCCGATTTGCACCAAAAGCACGGGAAGACGGCCGGGAGTGAGATAAAACCACAGGGTGTACAAGGTGAGGAACTCCAGGTCCAGTTGCTAGCGGATGACCTGTTCTATAAATGTTTTCAATATTATCTGGGGGCTGCTCCAGGTTGCCAGGTGCAGCATCGCCACCCCCTTCAGCAACCATTTTAGCCCTGTCAACTTCAACAGGGCGTACCCCAACTCCATGCGAGCGTACAGGTTCAAAAGAGCTGTTTGCACTGGCCTGAAATACACCAGTCGGTTTAGGGGGGCTAGGTGTAGGAGGCTGACTATCATGCATATGCTCCTGGGTGCTATGGTGTGCACCCATGTCAGCAGCCGGAGAAGTGTCAATCTGCTCAAAGTATCCCCCAGCAGCTGCAGCAATGTTTGGATCTTCCATGAGGCGAGGGCTCTCTTGCTGAATAAAAGTGCCCATGACCCCCTGATGTCGGCGAGACCCAGTTCCACTACCATGGCTTACATTACTGTAGCTTGATGACACGCTAGCAGATCTCATTGGTCGTGGAATAGTATCTGGGGTCTCAAGGTTGGGACCTGCTTCATAATGGTCTACGTGGCCTGCCTCTGCAGCAGGGCTGCCAATGGGTTTACTGGGCAACACTTCCTGGTTGGGTACATATTCAAGATTCTCCACATGGTCAAACTGAGTTCCACAAGGCTTTTGGCTGTTGACTGGGCTTGTGTAATGGCCCTCATTCATGTACGGTAAGTGTTGATTGCTGCTGAAAGTGGCTCCATGGTAATCTACTGGTGGAGACTCTGCCTGACTACTGTGGGGCAGTGGAGGCAGTGGTGGATGGCTGTGAAGCTGGCCGGATCCCTGCATATCATTCACAGCTTTCTTCCCCTCTTCAGCCAATGTCTCCTCGTTTTCCACATCACTTCCCCTGAAAAACATTGAGACAGAACCAGAGTCCTGTGCATATGGAAGCGGGGCAGTTCCAGGTAAAGGATCAGTAGTTGGGGTACTGCGTTGAGGTCCAACTGAGGTGGGTCGGGTTGGGTTTTGGCTAATGCCAATGCCCATTTGGTGATAGACTGGATCCTGTGGTGGCTGATTAAACCAGGTTTCTTGTGTGCCTGCACCTTGACTGAAGTAGCTCTGACCCTGGAAGTTGGAAATATGCTGCTGAGGTACATTCGGATCTGGCCATTGTGAGCTAGGAGTAACCATCTCCGGGTCCTGGGGAAGAGGTGCCTGAGCTTGGGGAGGTTCGGGCTGTGCTGGAGGGGTGGCTGCATTTTGATGAGGAGATGGTGTGTGGGAGGGGTATGCCTGAAGTTGGTGAGGCATGTTAAAGGGCTGCGGTGGGGGGTCAGTGGTCGGCTGGAAATAGTTTTGCAATGATGGAGGACGACTTCCATGATCTGGGGACCAATGAGAGGATAATGTTGTGGGAGGCACTGGCTGGAAGGGCATGGCCTGAGGAGCGCGCTCTCCCTGGTGGTCCTGATGGAAATATGGCTGGGTAGGCAGCGAGTTTGAGGCCATGGACGAGACATTCTGGGTAGTTGGTGGTGGCTGCGCTATTGAATTAAAATAACCCTGTTCTGAATTTTGCTGTGTATATCCTTGTGTGACATGCACCGGTAGCTGTCCTGGGTGCTGCTGTGTAGGAGGTGCTACACCTTGAGGGGTAAAAAGGTTCACTCCGGCAGGATAGGACAAATGTGGAGCAGAAGCAGCAGCTTGTTGGGGATCCACTGGCTGTGGGTGCATGCCTGGGCCAGCCTGGGAATACATGCTACTGGGAGCAATCTGTGGGAAGACAGTGTTGTGTCCCATAGGAGGACCGGCAGCAGAAGCCATAGGTGGTGGGGCTTGCATCCCAAAAGCAAAAGGGTCCGTCATGGGGTGGTTGGTGGATTGGGGTCCCATCATTGCAGCGGGTACTGTGGATGTGTGCTTGAGGGGTCTTGTCCTGCGGAAGGCATTGGGCCCTGCCCCAGCAGAAGGAGGGCCGGAAGCCCCAGGAGGTTCATTCCGAGGAGGGGGCTGCATAGTTGCTGGTGTAACCAATGCACAGACCAAGCCACTGGTTATGTCGCTGAGAATATTGAACTCAGGTGTAGCTGGGGATGAAATAAAAACACAGAGTATGAATGAGTGTACAAAAAGAAGGAACCGGAGGAGATGGTAAAGCTAATACAAGGACACTACCTTGTTAGTCTTCACCACACCCTTGTTTAGCCTGGTTGCCATTGAACAAACAGTGAAACGTGGCAACTTAACCGTAACCTAGAGCTACACTTAAAGATTTTTTTAAAATACACATAAGAGCTACACACAAAAATAAAAAAAGATACCATCGAAAAAGAAATAAATTGAGTTTTGGTCTAGACCTGCTCTATATGTAAAGTGACTTGAAATAACTCCTTTTCTGAATTGACACTATATGCATTCAATTGGATTATACAAAACTATACGCTCTTAATATACAAACTATAGCACATGTTGAAACAGAAATGCTAAGCTATAGGATACTTTTTATATTTGAAATTACCAAATGGTGTGCAAACAAAACCCATTATATACTTTCAAATAAGGGCCTAGCGATGGTAACACATAATGGGCCCAAAATTTGGGATGCAACACTTGGCATGCTTGTGTTTGTTTCAAAGATAGCAGTATATATGTATTATATACTGCCATCTTTTGAAACATAAACACAAGCATGGCAAGTATTATTATTGAAAAGGTTGCACAGCACATTTGGTAGATGGCCATGTTAAAGTGCATTTTGTGGGAGGCTAAATAATAGTTTCAGAACGCGCGACAGATCTGACTATTACACATTAAAGTGCACTGCTAGGTTGTTTGGCCAAAAACTTTCAAACACCGGCTATCCGTCATGGAGCAACAACGGTGGCCTGGCCATTGTGGGATGAGGAAATGCATTTCAGTATGCGAGAATATTATCAGACAAGCATATTCATCTTTGCTCTACACCCAACAATACATAACACCAGCCGTTAATAACGCCGAGTGTAACGATCCATGGACTGAGCTAGCCGCCTGTGCAACCTTGTTAGCTTGTATCGCAGCTTTGCCAACTTGGCTGGAGTTTGAGACAAGCAACAATATCACAAACCCTCAGCCATAAAGTAATGTTCTTGCTAATCCATTCGCTCATTATTAGGTCTCAACGTTGTGGTTAGTCTCTTTGACCAAGAACAATGTCCCAGCCAACCATAAGGAAAGGTCTAGATTGGTTGGTGCTCTGTGGCTAACGGCACCTAGCGTTACATATCTTGAACGCGTTAGCAAATAATACGCTGTTCTCCAAATGCATTGCTGTAGCTGAAATATGACACCAACAGTTACAACTTGAATTGGTTAATCAATGACCCATTTTAACATACATGATCGAAATGTGTCCAAGTGATTCTGAGCGCTGACATCACATGAAACATTTAACAGGATAGGCGAGCTAACATTACTTAGTTAGCGACGGTGCTACCAAACGCTATCTAGATTAACAACAGTTTAGAATCCATAACATTTAGCAAATCGACACGTTCCGCGGGCAGCCGCTATTGGTTAAGTATATTTACCCTTACCGCCGTGGAAAATATGTAATTGTAGAAGATATAATTGAGAAATCCTTACAAATGTGTTGGACAGTGAGACTGACAGACAGCCACCATCTTTAATGAACTCATCATACTAGGCTACGTGTACAACCGACGTCACAGTTACAAACACCGGTGTCGTCATCATTGGGTTGGTCCTAATATGAATTATGTAGGCCTATACATTGTGATACTGCATTTATTTAAGTAAGGCAATACGCATACACAACACACAACGACACAAAGGCCCAGAAGGCCCAAATGCCTGTGAAATAGTTAATCATAATACATGGGATTGGATAGGCCTTGGACTTTGTTTCAGATTATTTAACCCATTGGATGATACGGTAACATTTTGAATAATTAGAAAAGTATGTCTTTATATTATACAAAATCTTTGGGTGGCACTTCTATCTTAATCTTCTATGATGGCAATAAAGACTCACAAAATAAATGGATGAGTCCCAGCATTGCACCTGACTGACAGCAGAGGGAGATAAAGCACAGAGTATGGGAGAAGGGGGTCTTGCCGTCAGCTTGGAAGCACGCCCTGGTGGTCCCTGTAAGAAGGCCTGGTAAAGATGCATCTATCCCTCAATCACATAGGCCAATAACTTGAAGAAGGTTGCTGTTAGACTTACACATTCTGTTAAGGAGAGGAGGTTGTTGTCTGAGCACCAGAGTGGATTTCATATGGGTCGGTGCACAATTAATAATGTCCTTCTGTTGCACTCTGATATCAGGGGGGATTTGTCAGATAGGGAGGTTCCAGTGGCTGTGTTTCTTGATATTGAGAAGGCCTATGATATGTTGTGGAGTTGTGGCCTGTTGCTTGATACTACAGATACATTGGGTTAAGGGTTGGATATATAATTGGATTCAGGATTTTTTAATTGTTGAGAAGAGTTTGGTTCAGGGGGAGATAAGTGAAATAGAAATAATAATAATAATAATAATAATAATAATAATAATAATAATAATAATAATAATAATAATAATAATAATAATAATAACAATAAAAATAATAATAATATCAGAGTTCCAAGAAAAGAAGTCCCTGAAGAAAGGAAAAAAAACATACCACCTTACAACTGTGAGAATAGCAAATAGAAAGAAAAATCTGCTTTTAACAAAGTACAAAGAGGAAAAGAATAGCAACATGCGTTTAATTTAGGTCTATATTGTGGAGATTTTTTTATCTTGTGAAGTTTTCCCTGTGTAAAGGCCCTGGCACCGGGCCAATGGAGGGCCGTGGAACAATGGACAGGTTGGTGTCCTCCTGTAGGCCTGGCAATCTAGCCCCAAAAGACTAAACATTTGCAACAGAAACGGTTCATAGTTTTTATTGGTCCTAACACCCCCCTGAATCATATACTAAAAGTCTTAAGATGTAGATGGAGTGGAACATACATATTTTCAAGGTTAAAGGGCAAAGTTGTGTCCAACACTCCAAGTCAATTGAGTAGAATAGGGGAGAAATATAAATTAATAGCTAGCACTATGAAACTTCTCAAGTTGATTAGTGACATCATAACAAAGAAAAAATGTATTACAAGGTTTTGAGATTTTATGTTAATATATGCAAATTAGACATGTCATGTGTCACTTTCTTGAACCAGATGCAGAGATACCCCGCAGAGATAGAAGTACAGCTCTCCTTGGTGATAGTAGTGTAACAGAAGTAGTGTGACAGAAGGATGAGAAGGTGTGATGAGGTCTGTGTCATCTCCAACCAGAACAGTTCTTTGTTTCACTGCTATCAGCAAGGAGAGCTGTACTTCATGTCAGAGCCAGTCAAGTCATCTTCACAAAGTCGCAGATTTTTGAACATAGGGCATGCAAGAGATGTATTGGGTGATGATGTGTGCAGCAACATTTTATTCGCACATGCCATACTTGGTTGTGATACAACATCCAGAGTGTTTGGAGTTGGGAAAGGGGTATCTGCATCTGGTTCAAGAAAGTGACACATTCAGAGTACAGGCCAGCATTTTTCTGAAACAATCTGCTACTAAAGAGGAAATTGCTGCTGCAGGGGAAAAGGCAATGTTACAGATCTACAAAGGAAAAGAAGCCACCTCTCTCAATGAGCTCAGAGTATCACAGTTTTATACTAAGGTGACTGACAGTAAAATGGCCATCCACCCTTGCAACTTGCCAACAACATCTGCATCTGCTAAGTTTCATAGCTTCAGGGTTTACTACCAAGTTCAGGAGTGGATGGGCAACTTGCTGTCACCAGAGGATTGGGGTTGGAGGATACAAGACTCCTGCCTCAATCCTATCACTACTGACCAGGACCCTGCACCTCAATCTCTGTTTGAGCTTGTACGCTGCAAGTGCAAGTCTGGTTGCGGCACAATGCGCTGCAATTGACGTCGCCAAGGCCTCGACTGCTCCCTGGCTTGCACAGAGTGCAGAGGCATATGTGCAAATATGTCAGCAAACAAGGATTGAACTTTTTTTCTTGTAAAATATCTTCTATTTTTGATTGAATTGTTTTTTAATTGTTAAAATACCTCCTATTTTGTTCATTAAAGTGCCTACTGGTGTCATGGTCTGTGTCTGTGTTGTCTTGTTTTCATTGGTTTGCTCTGTGTTTCCCCTGTGTCCTGTTTCCCTTGGTGATTGCCCCATCGTGTTCACCTGTGTCTTGTTCCCTCACCTGTCTCTGTTTGTAATTAGTCTGTGTATTTAAGTCCTGTCTGCTGTTCAGTCCTGGTCCGAGTCTTGTCGTCGTTTGTCGCAGTTCATATGAGTTGTTGTCCGTCTGTTCCTGTGTCTGTGCTTAAGTTTACAATTAAAATAGTCAAAAGTACTCTCGCCTGCCTCGCCTCTCTGCATTTGGGTCCTACCCCACCGCAACTCGTGACAGAAGACTCGGACCACAAATGGACCCAGCAGAGAGGAACCCATACTGGGGCACCCGTTTGGCACGGGGGGGGACCTCGGTCAGCCAGACGGGCCACCAAGCCTCAGAACGGGCCGGCTGAGGCCAACCCGTTCTGTGGAACCCGTCTGGCATTCGGAGGACCGCGGTCTGCGAGACGGGCCACCAAGCCCGCAGCTCCGCTGTCCAGCCGGGCCCCTGCGACTGACACTGGAGGGGAGATGATCACGCTGTTTGACTGGTTCAGACGGCGGGTTGTCTTCCCTCACTACCAGGAAGAGCCGCAGCGGCCTCCTGTCTCCGCTGGGCCGCAGCGGCCTCCTGTCTCCGCTGGGCCGCAGCGGCCTCCTGTCTTCCCCGTTGGGCCGCAGCGGCCTCCTGTCTCCGGCGCTGGGCCGCAGCGCCCTCCTGTCCCTGCTGGGCCGCAGCGCCCTCCTGTCCCTGCTGGGCCGCAGCGCCCTCCTGTCCCTGCTGGGCCGCAGCGGCCTCCTGTCTTCCCCGCTGGGCCGCAGCTGTCCCCAGTTGGGGAGGTCCAGCCGACGCCCGCTCCACGCACGCAGGTGGCAGTCCGGCCGACGCCCGCTCCTCGCACGCTCTACATTTGGGTCCTACCCCACCGCAACTCGTGACAACTGGGCTTTCTCTTCTACATCTGTGTTCTGTTCTGTTTTTGGGTACTTTTTTCAAAATAAGTTTCCTTACACCGTGGAGGTGAAATATCCACTTATACATAGCCACATTCTCTAATGTTGTCTTATGCGTCCAGAATGAAACAATACATTTTTAATCTGGCTTTATCCAATATTTATTTTGTTATGCAGATTATAGTATATCTTATGAATAAATGTCTAATGTGCATATATTAACATAAAATCTCAAAACCTTGTAATATATTTTTTCTTTTATGATGTCATTAATCAACTTGAGAAGTTTCATAGTGTTAGCTATTAATTTATATTTCTCCCCTATTCTACTCAATTGACTTGGAGTGTTGGACACAACTTTGCCCTTTAACCTTGAAAATATGTATGTTCCACTCCATCTACAGCTTAAGACTTTTAGTAAATGATTCAGGGGGGAGTTAGGACCAATAAAAACTATGAACCGTTTCTGTTGCAAATGTTTTGTCATTTGGGGCTAGATTGCCAGGCCTACTGGAACGTCAGCTGGCTTTGAACCGTCAGGAGCTGGTCTTTTTTTTTCCACAGAAAGTTTGTATTTTGTCCACTTGATCTCATCTGATCATTCATCATTTTCACATGTTCTCGATGAGCTAATGATGAGCTAAGGAAGAGCTGGACGAAGTAGCTGGGGAGAGGGAAGTCTGGGCTTCCCTGCTTAGGCTGCTGCCCCCGTGACCCGACACGGATAAGCGGCAGGAAATTGATGGATGGATGGATGGATGGATGGATAGTTATAGGAACGAACGAATAATAACATAGCCCATTAGGTAGTTGAGACGTGGAGCTCGTTCTGGGCAGATGTTCATTGGGGTGTTCGAAAGAGGGCTGCGCTTCAGTCACCTATGTAATACTACGCTCAGTGGCGGTTCTACATTGAATTACGCCCCGGGCGAGATTCCCTCCGAGCGCCGCGCCGCCGCCCCCCCCCCCCCCCCGCCCCCCAAAAAAAAAAACGGGGGGAAAAAACAATACCTTTCTTTTGGGGGGGGGGGCACAAACAGAAAGAAAAAGAGAAATATTTATCAATTGCACAAATCGTTCCCCCTCCCCCTTGTTGTCCGTTCAATTTCTGGAGCCCCAGAGGTGAACTGTCCCCCCCGCACCCCTCCCCTTTCACCTCCTCACACACAGACACAGCTTTCTGAAGCAGGGGCGTGATTTGGGAGACCGACCCGACCAGAGTTGAACTGTCGTCGCAGTCCCGTGTCCCCCCCCCCCCTCCTCGCAGCTGCAGGGGGCGACAATTTGCCAATTCCCCACATAGTGACATGATAGATAGATTATAGAGAAGCGCTTTGCGGCGCAGATTTTTTTTTTTTTTTTTTGACGATCTCGTGCCGCCCCCCCCAAAGTGCCGCCCGTGCCTAAAACCGCCACTGACTACGCTGTGTGTGTGGATGGTAAAGCGCAGGGTGAGTATTTCAGTTCAAATAAAAAATCGCTCATTATAATGTTCATACACCTGACTGTACTAAAAACGTATCACAAAGTTGCCATGTGTGTCGTATCCATGGTCCCCCTCTATCCTAGAACTTTCAGCCCACAATTACCCACTGAAATGGGGTTGACACAGTTTAATGAGTTGTATAGTCACCAGTTTTATGTTGATGTTGCGAGTCGATATTACCAGTTAAAAAATAATAATAATAAGGAGTTTATAAATTCATATCGTCTAACTAATTGGGAAACAGAATGTGATCATGACGTCTCCAGGCTACGCTTCACGTTCGTTCGCTTCAATTAGTTTGGACCAATCATGTTCCTGGGGGCGGGGCTCTGTTTCTCTCACCTGGAAACAACTTGACCAGCACACAACGAACGTGATTTTGCTGACCACCGATTGGAAGGCATTAACATTCATTGTAATTATTAATAATTGTAACTTGTAGAATATGGCTCACAGCAAAATGTTTAGGTATGTTGAAATCATTACCAATCAATGAACTCGTGTACGGTTCGTTTTAGGTTTGAACGAGCGTTTTAGTAGGCCTACCCACGTACATTTGAATCGTGCATTGTATTGTAATTAATTGGTATATTTTACATATTTTATTAACCTCCATTAAGGTTAGAGAAAGACAAATTTTTTTCTTCTTTTTTTTAATAACTATTCCACCGCCTCACAAAACAAAAACAGCTTAAAAAAACAAAAACAATTGCTGATGCTTTGGCCTGATGGGGGTAAACTATGCTGGGGCAAACCTTGAGCTTTGAGTGCCATTGGCAACATAACAATATTCACAGTCTGTGATGTTGCCACAATACGCTTGTATCTCCAATGGAGTGGAATGAGGAGTTGTATCTAGCAGCTTGAGCTGCCATTTTGGGGTTTTCTATACAGGCTACTACTAATGGTTTGTGGTGAACATTGAGTTAATGCACTCAAATAGTTTTATGTCCAGATGAGCGGGCATCAGAAAGACCACATTACAGTTGAATCACCCTGAGAAAGTGCCTTGAGCATGTCAACATCAGAAGCCCTAATGACACCTCTGTCACAGACAGACCAGCATTTACGACCCCCCCCTGAGGACTAATGACCCCCATTCTCCTCTCTATGGCTACATGAACAATCCAGAAATCTCTTTCTCTCTATTCCAGAAAGGAACCAAGAGTCAACAACTGCAGGAACCGCCTGTAGCAGTGCACTGTAAACTGCTGTAACGAGAGTTCCCTGTGGATCTTGGCTGAAGCGAACCATTCCAGTTCATTGGTCATTGCTTATCATTTTTTTAGCAAGAATTGTTGGACAGAGGGAAATCCCTTCGAACTTCACTCGAATACTATTAGAATGTTGTACACTTTAGTAGTCACAAAGAGTCCCCGACAAACCTGCCTGGAAGCAACTGCGTAGTTTGCCGCTTTATCAGAGCTGCTCCAAACCCATGTTGTGTTATTGGAAATCATGAGGGTGACTTACAGGAAAACACTCTTTAAGCCTCAGAATAATGCATGTTGCCACCGGGCTCAGTGAGGCGTGGTGGCTGCATGCTTACCTGCTAACCTTTGTGTCTAAGATAGTGTAATCTACATATCATTGTCTGTGGTACTTATAGACACTCTCATGAATTGTATGCAGGTGAACAGGGTGAGACCGTTATGCAGAATTCTGGAGAAACTATCTTTTAACTGGGTTAATCACTATAATTACAAGCCATTGATTCCATCTTTCTATCTTAAGGGCTTTAGTCCATCATGGGGCTTTTGTTCAGAGGAACTCTAGTGTAGGACATGTATGTGTACATGTATGTGACATGTGACAGGCAACATTTGCATTAGGGTCAGGGATATCTCCCATGTCACTCATCTACAAATGAGGCGAAGTATAAAAATATACTGTATATAAAAAGTTTTATTTGTTACTATACTAGTCTATCCTGTTGCATGCATTGTCCCATTCTCTTCTCCCTTTTTGACTTTAACCCAGTGTGTTATTCTGTGTTCTGTGGGTATCTTCTCCCTTTATTCTGTGTTCTATCTGTGTGGTTTTTAGGGTATCTTCTCCCTTTATTCTGAGTTCTATCTGTGTGGTTTTTAGGGTATCTTCTCCCTTTATTATGTGTTATATCTGTATGGTTGTTGGAGTATCTTCCACAGTCTTGACACTTGACACATCCCTGTTAGCCAACACTAAAAGATAAACATCTCAATGGCAACTCCAGTCTAGTCTAAAGCTCAATTTATGCTTAAGTTATGCTTCCGCATTGACACAACACTAGGGAGCTTACGGACCCATTACGTCCCTGCGGACCCCCCTTGCGTCCACCGCAAGGGCCTGACGTGCACCTCCCAAAAATCCTAGACGTGCGTCGACGGGCGACGCAACACCAACGCAGCGGCATTGGCTGTGATTGGTCCGCTAACTACATCCGCTGGAGATCGCTTTTCTGGTTTCCACTCATAAACACCTCCATGGTGTGATAAATGCTTTGACTGATTGGCAACAACATATATATAACTTTTGCCTTCATTTCTGTAAACTTTTTTTTTACTCGCTAGTAATCCGTATGTAATGGTTCTGAGCCCTCTACCGGTGTGGCATTGAATTGCATTCCGACACGTAAACCCCACGCAGAACCATCACAGTCTCATGACTGCGTCCAAGCAACTGCGTGGCCTTTGCGTGATCACTATGTGATCACTACGCGGAACCATAACCGACGCTTTAGTCCTGCTGAGCCTGTTCATGTCATGATCTAACCTCTGTTCTGGTTGAGGTTTATCTCAACCAGAGTAGGGTTCAAACAGAATCAAACAGTTGCAGACAGCAATGTAATGAAATTCAATGTACGCACTGACTGTGGGTGTGGTTGCTGGCAGCCACACTGTTTACTGTTTTAGGTTCTGAGCTCTGCCAATGGAGCTCTCCCACGATTGGTGTTCCATCACCAGCTGCTCTAGTTTGTGGTTATGGAAGAAAGTTCACAGAATGGATGAGTCTTCTGCCTGAATCCAAACTGCTGCTACATAGTCCCCTACAGCCTCCATTCAGTCAATATGTTGCAAATATACGGCACAGTCAGTGCGTACATTAAATTTCATTACATTGCTGTCTGCAACTGTTTGATTCTGTTTGAACCCTACTCTTCAGGGTGAGGTTTGCTTTGCAACAGATCTGACCCTTGCCTCAACATGAACATAACAACATACAAGTGAGAGGATAGTCAGAGAGTGCCTATTGCAATTCCTGTAGGCCAGAAATGTCCATGGCCCATAGCTGTTAGTATTTATCTTGTTTTTATGGGACCTTTGGTCTACTTCTGATCTACAGGCAGAGTAGTAGTGTTGCAGAGTAGTAGTGTTGCATTCACATTTGATTCATTCAATACATGTTTCATGAGAAAAAACATTGCCACATATATTCAAAAAAAGGGTCTTGGACTTGGTCATAGCAGACCATGATTTAATTTTAAACTTAACTTTGACAGCTCAGTGACAAGAGTTGCTCAATTATGTTTCCTCTAAAGATTTAACATACCAGACTGACTAAGATGCTAATTTCCTTTAATTGAACATGAATCTATAAGTATCGATGTGTTTGAACTTTCACAGTGTGTGCAAATCTCTTTCTTTAAAGTCCTTCAGTGAGAACTTTATACAAAAAAGCAAACATGAAGAAGTCGCACACACACACACACACACACACACACACACACAACCACACAAACACACAACCACACACACACACACACACACACACACACACACACACACAAACACACAACCACACACACACACACACACACACACACACACACACACACACACAACCACACACATACACACACACACACACACACACACACACACAACCACACACACACACACACACACACACACACACACACACACACAACCACACACATACACACACACACACACACACACACACACACAACCACACACACACACACACACACAACCACACACATACACACACACACACACACACAACCACACACACACACACACACACACACACACACACACAACCACACACATACACACACACACAGCCTGGGTGAGACAGGCTCGACATGGAACAGGTCTGGTTCACACACCTCTTCTTGAGCCTTGCTGAGGCTTGTTCACCGAAACTCTCCATCCCAGTGGGCTGTGTTGAGACTGGGGGCCATGGGCAGGTTGGGACACTTCAGGTTCACACCTCCACCCCTCGGCTGGGAAGAGTTTCGTCCTCTTGGCACGGACACACTCTACTGTTGAACAATCCCTGCCATGGTTCAAGAACATCATTTCAAGAGAGCGCAGTTTCAACAGAGCACAGTTTAACAAATATGTCCAAGCATTAAAACGTTATGTACATTGTTTTTATCGAACCTGGACAGATTGGTTACTGCCTAAACATCAGATATAGAAACACAAAAATGATTATATGTTTAGACAGATGGAAATTAGTTGTAGCCTTGGCTGTATTGGAAATCCAAGCAAGTCACTGGATGTGACTGGACGTTTATAAAAGCGAGTTTTTTTTTATTTTTCTGGTAATATCTGTAATATCTTTTTAGCACCAGTGCTAGTGCACAGCTGGATGGATGTGAGCTGGCACGTTTAATTGGCTGTCAGACTCCATACTCCCAAATCACATGGAATAACATAATATAATCTTGCATCTGCATTCACTTCACAGTTTTTTATTACTTTTGAGATATTTGAGGATGTCATCGATTGACTTGGAAACTTGTGGGTTTATCTAGTTTGTTATTACAGTTGGTAAGTGGTAGGAATGGCTCTGAACGGTTGGACCACCTGAATGTGTGTGGTGTCGTCGTGTTCTTCACGTGTTCACGTTACCTCCTACCTAGCTGCTATTGCAAAATCTGATCAACTCCACATTTCAGGTGGATCTTGACTTTGCTGGGTTTTCATGAGCAATGAGGGAAGGAGGTGTTCTTGATCTGCATGATTACATCACATCTTGTCAGCATCTTGTCCTTGTGCTACATACTCACACAGACTGGAGCCCTCCAATTTAGCTTCCTTCATTTGCAAGCGGGGACAGTGGTGTAAACACAGTGTGTCAAATCTACTGAATCACCAGAGAGTGTTTAGTGACCTTACTGTTTAACTTTAGCGAACCGACTTTGCATGTCTGTTTTCTCACAAAGTTTTATCAAAAGCACGCACATATGTTTGTTTTGTGATAAAAATATATATGGAGAACTTGGTGTTATGGAATACCACAACAAAGATGTAGTGCAAAGATGGAACAATGCATATCAGATATGTCATGTCTCAACTATTTCTGCAACTTTTCATTAAAATTTTTTAATGTGGGTTTAAAAAAAAAAATATGTGTAAAGAATTAGCAATACCTATCATTTGGGGAGGGATGGTATTGATTAGACAATAAATCCTGAAGTTCACTTCTATGTTGTCTTGACCGTCAAATACAAAAAAGGAACAAAAAAGATTTTCTGTTGCGGAATTGTGGAAAAAAAACTACAGTAGAGCTTAGAACTTGAGTAGGGTTCTATGGCTTCTTAAAAAACATTTCATGATGTACAAAACAGCTTACAACATGAAAGTCAGAGTAGAGGTCAGAAAGGGCAAATAAGTCAAGGGGTTATGTTTTACAGTAAAATAGCTAAATAACATAGAAAAAAAGAATAACCGTGTTGTTCAAGTGTAAGGAAAACAATGCGATCCAAATCAAGCATGGCCTAAGACCGCTGTAAAGATCTCCCTTCTGTTTCCGCCACGCCCCCTCAGGGTCTGTGGGAGCATGGGAACCCTTAGAGAACTCAAATATGTTCCAACAGGTTCCTCACGGTTGTGGAGAAGAGGAAGGGAAAAAAAATGAGTTGTGAGTTTCGATTAGATAGGTAAATTAAAGGGGCTGGTCCATTTGATAAAGATGTGATCGTTTGACAAGTCAAATATATCTTACATAAGATCAGGAGTCTTGTGGGTTTTATTTTGTACGTCCATGATTAAAGCGTCATGTGAAAGGTGGTTTTTGATTGGCCAGTGTGAAGAAAACAACCCCCTAATTTTGGGGTATTTTATTTACAGAGTGGAATTTGTTTATGAAAGTCCATAAGCAGATCTCCTGTATTTAGAGTTGCCCGTGTGCAGTTTGTGGTTTGCTCAACAGCCCAGTTTGTAAAAGAGGGTGTTGGATTTCTCCAAGCACGCTCTTCTCTGGGCCCCCCAGAAAGACTCCCACCACATGTTAACAGGGCCATTTCACCATGGTAGATTCCCCTTCTCCACAGTGTCAGCTGGGGCAGTCGCCCTCCTCACCTTCCTCACCCTCCTTCCCCACTTGGACTCTCCTCCCCTCCACCCCCAGTTGGCATGTGTTCAGCCCAGCGTTGTTTACTAGGATTGAGCGTTTAGTAGGGTTAGCGTTTCACCGCAGCAGCTGTTGGCACCATGTGCCTTCCCCTCAGGCGGCTGGCCGACAGCACGCAAGCCTCAGCCCAACAGACCCTCCGGCATCCCCCCTGGAGACCCTCCCCCATCGAGCCCCTAACTCGCTGTAGAGAAACCCATGGTAACCCCAATTAAGGATCAAGTGTCTGTTTCAATGTAACAAACAAGGGGCCACTACTGTGTTCTTTTCCACTCTTTGCGAGAGTCTGTGCACCTCTAAGCTTTCCAACTGGTTTGTGTGAAATAAGTGACAAACATTTTGTCCTATCTGCGGGATCTTTAATCATGTTTTTGTAAAAGGAGTTCATTCATATCAACTGAGACAGGGTGTATTCTGAAACACTATGGTCATGTCTGTCTTGACGTCTGGAAGATTAGGAGGACCTGTCTGCAGTAGCTCCCCAGATTCTCTCTCAATTGATTGGGCCTTACAACTTGTAACACAACTAACAGGGCTGTCTGGGGGCAGTACTTACATGAAACCTCATAGGCAGACTGCTGCTGCTGTTGTTTCTATGTTTAAATGGAAAAAGGATACGTCATGATGCAGATACTGGGGCAACGCAATGGAAGGAATTGTGTAATATGAGTATGATCAGGGTCAATCCAGACAGATTGACCATCTGAAAGTTAGATGATAAAGTCTAGATGGTGCACAACTTTCAGATGGAAGGAGCAGATAGAGAGATGTTAAGGGGAAAGCATGTTATCTGTGACATTCACAGCATGGCAGAGATTCAGGCACAGTTCACTAATCAGCCGTCGTACTCCTGACTGACCTCCCCTGACCTTTCACTATCCTTCAAGGTTGATGAGCATGGCTAGCCTGGCTGACGCGTCCACATCTCGATGAGATGGTGGTCTGGGAACTAGGTGTGCATTTTCTCGTATTTGAGGCGTGGTTTACGAATGCCTAGAGCCGTTTATTGGGCCCTACGAATGTCTATCAAATGGCGTCTGGTTCTTCACATGCTGCTTTGCGCGCGATTCATAGCCAATTGCTACTAAAAATTAGCTACTAAAATTACATTAATTGCTACAAAAGCTACTTAATACACTTTCTAAAGCTGCATCGAACGGTAACGTTGTGTGCGCTGCCATGTTGGATTAACACGCTACAAGCTTCGGTGTCGCGCATAGACGTCTTCATCGTCTTGCTGCCCCCCGTTCTGTGATTGGTTCCCTAACTCAGGGGAAAATAAGGGCGGTGGTTTCCAGGCTGTCTTTGCAGTGAGAATGAAATCGCGCGCAAAGCAGCATGGGAATTCCCAGGCTAGAGCATGGCAGTAACTTAGCAGCAACACACCCACACCAACACAGAATGGCATACACACACATCCACATCGTCTGCACTTACATACACAGTATACACACATTCTCAGAGGCCCTGGCAGAGACATACTTTGAAAGGTTAGCATGCTAACGTCTTCTGAAGCCATCTGTGTAAGCCCAGCCAGATTCATCCCCAACTCCCTCACTGTGATTGACCATGGAATGTGCTTTGGAGAGAGTTAGGAAGTTTGTGTATGTGTGTGTGTTGTGTGTGTGTGTGTGTGAGGGAGAGAGAGAGAGAGAGAGAGAGAGAGAGAGAGAGAGAGAGAGAGAGAGGAAGGAGAGAGAGAGAGAGAGAGAGAGAGAGAGAGAGAGAGAGAGAGAGAGAGAGAGAGAGAGAGAGAGAGAGAGAGAGAGAGAGAGAGAGAGGTTGCAGTCTCATCCCTAACCCCATCCTGGAGATGTCTAGTCTTCGGGGGAGGGGGCAGGGTGGATATGGAGTGAAGAGTGGTGGTTGTCTGCCGAAGCAAGGTCAGGGTGACAGTTGTCACCCCCCCCCCACCCCCCTCCAATACCATTTGGATGGAAAGTGATAGGGCAGACAGCTGATACTGCCTCTGTCGCTCTCTGGGTTCATTTGGACGCGTCTTAACATTGACTTTGCTGCAGAGGATTCGTAATGAGCGTGGAACCCAAGGGTGAATTGAAATCTCATCGTCAATGTTTCTCTTTTGCCCCACTCTCACTCTCTCTGTCTCTCTGTCTGTCTCTCTCTCTCCTCTCTCTCTCTCTCTCTGTCCCTCTATCTCACACACACACCCGTGCCTAACCAAGTAAATCCATGTACTGTGTATGTGTGTACTTTGGCACAGTATTTTGACAAACACACACACATCCATGCACTGAAAAGCCTGAAGGGGTCCATATTACAATAGAAACACATAATACATACACAGAACAAGTTAAAGTTGTTATTTGTTTTACCAAACAATAAGACCCAATAAGAAGATCAGATCAATGATCAATGATCGATCATTGATAGTTGACCCCCGAAAATCTATGCTTTTATTGGTTACCATAGCAACAGCTGACATCATCTCACCGCCCCCGTTTCCAGTCACAGTAACACAAGTTAATCTTCAAACCTCTCTGGACACCAGATATCCTGTTGGAACTGTGTGGCGTTCCACACACGCCACGGCCTGAGTGGCACATGGGGGGTTCTGGGTGATGGTATGGATGATTGTAGAGCTGATGGCGGAGGTATGGAGGGGCCCATCTGAGTGCTATATGGGTGAAGAACTCAGAGTGCATAGTTTTGTGTGGAGTCTATGTGGGCCTGTGTGGGGATGTTGAAGCCCTCTTGATGACGACTACGTTCATAACAATGACAGACACCTTGTATTACTGTGTGTTTCCAATCTTTATTGTTTTACCTTTTTTACTTTGCAAAATGTTTTTGCATCGGATAAAATGGCGTAATGTCTTCCACATAAAAAAAACTGTTTAAGTATATAAACTAGAGAAAGAGAAACATTATTTGCTGTCATGTCTACTAGCTCTAATGTTTGGATGGCCAAGGTCTTTTTCACGTTTTTCTTCAAGTTGAATAGTAATCCTTCTGTGTGTTTAGTTTGAAAGTGCGGTACTACTTTTGTTGTTCAATTCTACCTTTCATTATTTGCTTTTTTACTGAAAAATCCATATATAATTATTAGAATGTACAAATGTCCATGACAATGTCGTTGCTTTGTTGTTGTAGATTGACTGCCCTGTTTTTTTTTTCTTCTATTCATGTTTTAAGCAGCTATCCAATCAACATGTTCACATGGCATGAAACGGTAGAAGTTGAATCTTTGGATTGTGAACGTTCATGATTGACCTAACTGTATGTATGTATATGTATATGTATATGTAATATATGTAATATGTATACATTAATACACACACTAACTTGTTTGCATTCTCACGCCAGCTGCAAGAGAACATCTGAAGATATATGTGAGGGTGGCTGAAAGTTGTCCTCTCTGTGGCCTGGGTGCCATATCACTGTTGGTTTGTCTCTTGTTTACATTCCACCCCAGACCCCTCCCCCCCCCCCCCCCCCCCCCCCCCACTGACCCATCACCACTATCTCGATGCTTAATCACATCAGTAAATCGCACGGCTGAACAAATATCTCCTTCTTTGTGGTCACGTGGGTGACCTGTGTGGGTTTGTGTATGGTGTTTCACACACACACACACACACACACACACACACACACACACACACACACCACACACACACACACACACAATAAGCCACAGCATGAATAACATAAAAATAACCATTATGACCTCAATTTTCAGTTTTTCATTTGCTCTCCTTGAAGATGGAGACAGCCTCACATCAAGCTGATATGCCCGGACCACTGACCTTAGGGCTTCTGGTGTAGCCAAGTTCCCAGTCAAGTGACCAGTGTATATCAGGACGTAGGGACGGAGGACGTGGAGGATAGAGGGGGGTGCAGCCGCAGGACAGAGACCCCCAGAGACAGAAGGGCTCCTTGTGTGGTTGGGAGACAGACAGCGGAGGAGAGAGAGAGAGAGAGAGAGAGAGAGAGAGAGTCCCGGATGAGCTGAGCCCAGCGGGGGGGGGAGCACAAGACCCCCCCTGTGTGACCATGACCCATCCATTCATCTATTACAGTCAGGCTCACTGCGCCCTTCTCAGGCCAAGCGTCTGGCCAGGCGCACATGTCCACACCCCATCTTCAGGCCAAAAGCAAAGCCTACAACGTCCTTGTTGGATGTTATGTGGAAGCATATCTATGAGGTGTCAAATCTATTTCTGCTAACGGCAGAAATAGATCATAAAATTGGGACTTGCATACTTGTGTGAGTTGGAATGTGTGTGTCTGTGTTTATTTGTGTGTGAGTCCATCCCAGTTTCCAGTGTGTGTCTTTAAATGTGTTGTGTGTGTCTATGCATCTGTTGCTGCAGATTGTCTGTTCTTTCAGCAGTGTGTGTATTGGGGTCATTTCCTGCACTATGTAGAGATTAGGTGGTGCTCTTGACACTCTTGCCTGCCCAGGGGTTACAGGGTTTATGTGTGTGTGTGTGTGTGTGTGTGTGTGTGTGTGCCCCTTTGGCAGGCACAGAGCCATATCCTTTCCTGTGGTACCATTGTGCCATTACAAAACAGAGAGAGAGAGAGAGAGAGAGAAGAGAGAGAGAGAGAGAGGAGAGAGAGAGAGAGAGAGAGAGAGAGAGAGAGAGAGAGAGAGAGAGAGAGAGAGAGAGAGAGAGAGAGAGAGAGGTAGACATTTAAACCTACCCCTAGGCTTCTACACCTGTGGACACAAGATAGTATCTCTACTCTCAGTCTCTCACTCTATAAATCATTTGCAAAAAGTATTTTACATTCTCATAGATGGAGTTAGTGAAAGATGAAAGCCATCCACTACTGAAGTGCTATTGGTCTTCACTGGCACTCAGCAGGAACACAAAGCATATCACATTTCCACAGATGATTACCAACAACCCCAAAAGTGCTTCACCTTGTGTGTGTTATGTGTATGTGAAGAAGCAGTGAACTCATGCAAACAATGAAAATGAATGACGCAGACAAACCCATTCATGTAGAACTACTTTTGTTCCTTCGAGTTCTAAATCTTTCACAATGCATCTTGTTCGACAGCAATCATGCTGTGTGACTTCACATTCAAGAGAACTTCCTGCTCCTGTTAGGCACCATGTCCCGTAACGTCTGAATTACAGGGACAGACAGCAGCGCTCACTTCCTACACGCCCTCACCTCACCTCACTTTCAATGTTGGTTCAATTGCAATTGCAATAAATGCTGCTCATGGATGTCTCCAAACACCAGTGTCAACCAATCAACAGTGTAGCAAAGTAAACAGCACAGTCCCAGCTACATAGAGTATATCTATGGAGAAGGACAATAGAGGGGTTTTCAGGTTACTGGTGGATTAGGGAAGGCTATTGAAAATAGTTATTGTTTGAATGCTAACAAAGTTCAAGGTGAAGATATTACAATTTGTCTTCTGCAAAGTATGCATTTTGTTATTAAAATTTTTCCCTTAAAGTTTGTTTTCGTATTCTGATGTTCAAATGTAGCCGTTGTGTGTATGTGGTGTGATGATCAGAGGGCCAGGAACTTGACCTTCTGTACTCAGAGGGTTGCCCGGGCGTGTTTCACATTAGCATGTCATGCAGATGGATGAGAACAGTGAAGTGAAATGAGCTCAAGGGCTCTGATACAAGAGGGGATAATTGGAGCACCTGAGAAACCTCTGATCTGATCCCGTTTGTATCGGTTTGTAAAGATCCCCTACAAGCTGTCTACATGCAGTTCTTATCACCCAGCTAGTATTTACAACCAATATGGCCACTAGGTGACTACTGGTTTAAGTGAAGTGTACTGACTGAACCAGCAGCACACACTAGAGCCTTTGGGACTGGTTGATAGGATTGGTCAGGAAAGTGCTTTAAAGTACCAGCAAAGTGGTAAAAGTAGGTAATTGGCAGGAAGGTTCAGTACAATTAACTACATTACATTATGTATATCTGCAATATGATGTGTAATGATAATGGGTTCTTTTTAAATGGGGAAACCATTTTGCAGCTTGTGAAGACAATTTGATTAATCGCAAAAGAAGGTTGCAAAAGAACAGCACTGACATTACAAATTATATCACTTCTTTCAATGGAACAGCAAACGTTCCAGTCTTATCATTATTCAGAACCACGATGCCCTAATAATATTGTTATCTAGCTTATGTTCATTACATCGTCAATAGCCCCCAAAAATACATATAGTAGGGTGACCTCATACTTTATGGAATACAAGTTTTTTGTTCTTGTTTTTGAAATAGCCTCTGGCAGCTGTATGTCTGCACACATTGGAGGAAGACGGAAGGAAGAGCGTCAGAGAAGCTGCTGCCATTTGCTCCCTAACAAAATGTCCAAATATCAAGAACTGCAGTTCAAAGGGGGCAATACTTACAGACTCATTGACTGGTGATTAAAACAAAACCCTGTGCGCTTTTCTTAACCTTGTGAATCTATGAAGCAGGATTTTGTCATTGACATTGGCTGCCAACAAAATAACTTGGTCACAAAATAACTATAGTCACACACTAGCAGCTGGTTGGAATCACTCCTCAGTGCATTAGGATGTTAAGGAGGTTACTTCAGAAGGCACATATGCCAACAGCAAGGTGAACCTTCTGAGACTCATCCTGCTCAGTTCTCACACTCTTCATCTTCACTCTGCTCCTCCTGTCATGTTTCTTCTTTCCCTTCTTTCTTTCTTTCCTATTTTTCCTTTATTTCATATTTTTTCTTTCATTTACTTATTGTTGTTTTTCTCTTTATTCTCCCTGTGTCCCTGTCAGACAGACAGACAGACAGACAGACAGACAGACAGACTGTCGATGGTTCGTTCCCCACACCTACACACCTTGAGCAACAGACCTTACAACTTTTGGCAGCGGTCCATTTGGCAGTCTGCAGAACTGCAGGAGGAGCGTGGCTTTCAAAATACAATAATCTTTGCCCTCCAGCGCTGAAAACTCCCCTGACAGTTTCATCTACCCTGAGAGAGTGTATAAACCCATACATTATGGAATCACAGCAAACACCTTTATGTATTGTAGACCTCGAGCTCTGAAACATGTAGTGTATGAAGCTAAGCATAACATATGGAACACAGTGACAGATTACATAGTACCTCGCAGAGTTTCAAGTGCATGTGCCATTTCACATGCATGTCATGTAAATTTAGGCTCCATGCTTTAACTATTGGCAGTGTGATAACATCTCTTGTTTGTTCTGTAAGATGCCTAGTCTGACGCTGTAAAATAGCAATTATTTTGCAGCATTTAGTGAAACAACCAATAACGTTTCACATGCTATGTCTATTATGTATCTAAACGACACTTTTAATATATAAGACAATGTACATATTTAATCCGATTGACAAAAAATATATAAATACTAAATACTAATATATACAGTTTCCAATGCTCTGATGCAGTTGGTTGAGTCAGCTTTCATTTGCCGTGTGTGTGTGTGTGTGTGTGTGTGTGTGTGTGTGTGTGTGTGTGTGTGTGTGTGTGTGTGTGTGTGTGTGTGGGCGGGGGGAGGTTGGGGGCACGTGGGAGGAACTTTCTGAGTTGGGATCCCGAATGTGTTCATTGAGAACTCAGACGCCAGTACGCAAACATCTACGAGCCGAGCTCTCTTGGCGACGAATCTCTTGGTCTTCTTGGATTATTTCTGTTTGATATCCACGGACTTATTTCTTGAAGGACGCAGCAGTGGAGCCGACAGAGGAGGGACCTATGCACAGCCTACGGGGAAGTGGACGACATTTGTGAAGTAGAAGAGGAGGAATGTATCGTTTCTTTGTGAAACTAACATTTCTTATTCCAGCAATCGTCGTAACACAAGGTAAAGTGTCCCACTAAATGATTTGCACGTATCCCTTTACGCTATGAATTACTTATCAAAGTAGGCTATATATTTTATATTTGCAGTGGTAGCCTATTATAGATAGAATATAATGTATAACTATCGGTCTGAAATAATTTGAATCAGTCAGATTGAACAAAAAAAATCGAATAAAAACCTTTCTCGTGTACTATTGTAATGGTTTTGGTGGTAGGACTGTAAATCCAGTGTTGGAGCTGCTATGAGCGCCTGTGTTGGAGCGAAGCATCATCACCTCTTTGCGCGTTTTACTTTGAAAACGGGTTTTGTTCAATAGGGCATTGGCACAAATACAATTTCCTGCGCAAGTATAACTTGAATTAAGAACTTTATAGGATTATGTTTTTATGAGAGTTCATACATGCTCTTGCGTAAAACTTGCGCAAAACTTTATGCTGTTGAATTAAACAGAACAGAGGCGTAATAGCTAAATACTACAAAGAATGTGTGCCTGTGCTTTGGGTGGGGGTGAGACAGGCAGCCAGGGTGCAAGGATGGCCGCTATTGTCTGTGGTATAGTGGCGGGGGGGGGGGGGGCGCTTTTTATTCTGCACTGCTGCTGGTAAACAATGCGGGGAGTCTTTTATGGCTCGTGCTGGACTCTGATTCTTTTGTCGCGTGCGTCGGAGCCCAGCAGCTGCTGCTGCTTTAGCCCGCGAAGCGCGTGCTCCCTCTCCACAGAGCCACGCGCGGCCCTGCGCGGGTCACCGCCGCGCGCCCACGACGCGCAGCGGCTCACGTCCGTTGAACCCCACGCCTGCTCTTTAATGCAGCACGTGTATTACATGTAGCTTCATTTGAGTTGCAATTCCAACAAAAAAAGAGTAAGTTCGACATGACCAGTGGCTGGCCTTTCATTTATGAAGGGTCTGCGAACGTGATGTGCATAATAATCTGCGCAAATGTGTAATAAATGTACCGTAACGGTTTTCCACCCCAGGTCTAAAATGCAGCCTCCCCACTGAGTCGTGTCTGCACGGAGGGAGGTGCGAGGCTTCCTCCAGCGGAAATGGAGAATGCAAGTAAGTAAACACACTGGGGGAGTTTTACTTGAGATTTACATACACACCACCTCACTGTGAGCTTGTGACTTTCCAGGCGTATTTATGCTTTCATTGTTTGTTGTGTTTGGAGGTGTAGGCAGTCGATAAACAAGTTGACTTTTTGAGTTTCTGACTTTCTGAGTCATTGGCCATTTAGTGCAATGCAGAGCGTTTGCTTTTAGCCGGAGAGGCCCACATATCCTCCTCTCTGTTCTTCTCCATTCCACTGTTTGAAAGGCCCCTGGTACCTGGCAACCAGGGGGCTGTGGGGCCTCCTCCCTCCTCCTCCCTCCTCCTCCTCCTCCTCCCTCCTCCTCTCCCTCCTCCTCTTCTCCTCCTCCTTCTCCCTCCTCCTCTTCCTCCTCCTCCTCCTCCTCTTCCTCCTCCTCCTCCTCCTCCCTCCTCCTCTTCCTCCTCCTACCTCCTCCTCCTCCCTCCTCCTTCTCCCTCCTCCTCCTCCCTCCCCCTCCCAGG